>UCOH01000032.1:0-86404 GCA_900474275.1 Synergus japonicus
ATATATATATATATATATATATATACAATCTATATGCACATATAGTTAGATATTTATTTTGAAAGAGATGGTAATGAGAACGGGAAGGAAGAGGAGGGCCGTTCTCCTCTGTCACTGAGGGTAAACCGGTTTTCAAGTGGTACGACTGGTTCGTATTTTAATAAAGTCAACTTTTCCTTCTCGGTTATTAAATTATCCCATATTTTTTAAATCGATTATATTCAGCATTCGATTCCACCCTCGTGCAAATACTAAACGGTAAGAAGTCGATAAATCCAAATTGATTCAGACCAGAGTTCTGTTTTTATCACGCATTACGTTCAAGTCAATATTTTGCGAAGCAGTGAATAAATTCTTAATCCCGAATAAATTCAGTTAAGAAGTAAAAAATTAATTTTTTTTAAATGTTACTTGACTCAAGAGGATTCATAAATATTTTATTTATGAGGCATCAAGTCTAAATTTTTGGGAACATATTTACATTCGAGTATTGATTAGTATTCTTCTTAAATATGTAAGAGTATTTAATTTAATGGGAGTGTTCGTAAATAATATTCATAAGTTGAATTTCAAGAATCATTAATTTTTTTGAATATTGATTCGGTCCATGATTTTCAGTTCCTGCTAAGTAATAAGGATAAAAAGATTCTTCAACTGTACTTTGCTCGTTCGATTAATTTGCCTGGAAATCTATATTTATAAAGTCAAATCAGCTGTTAATGCTTCATTGGTTGAAATAGATTAGAGCAGAACTTGTTTCAATAAATTATTTTAGATTGTAATTAAAGCTCCACTGACTTTATGAATATTACTTTTCCTTAAGATTGTGTAGAGTTTTATCAATGATTAAATTGTAATTCTGTGACCATAAATTGTCAGAAATGGAAATAAACAGTTCCTAGAAATTCAATTAAATGTTCAGAGTGAATTTCATTAATCTATAAGATTCCAAATAAAGCCTTCATGGTCAGTACATTTAGATTACTAAGAAATCTATTTCTGGACAAATAAAATGTCATATGTATGACAATAGCAAAAGACTCTCGACTCAATTATCAGAAAATTGCAATGTTTTCTTTTTATGTTTTGCCGACGCAATTGACAGTCAGCGCAAAGACTCGTAATCTGAGAGAAGTTGGAATGCGACTGCAATAAGCAATGGATTTTTTTTACAAGGTGATAGGACAGGAAGACATCAGGAGCGATGCGACATGATTGTTTGAACCGATAAAAAAAGATTAAAGAACTTTAAATGACTTTTGAACACCTTAAGAAATGAAGGTAGAAAGTAATATTTGTTCGTTTTGTCGCGGTTGAGTAATCACAGCTAAAGTTGGTATACCTTGGCTATATTATTGTCATTAATATTATAGTCTCTATAGAGTGAAAGGCGGAGGAAACAGAAAATAAGACACAAGAAGGTGTCTCTCCGTGAAATGGACTAGTACTAACTCGCTTTATCATATACTTTACTACGGTAATTAATCTTCAGACTTGGTGTGGTCTACATTACATGAGTTAAATGTAAAATGGAATAGAACCTGAAGTCTGTAGCTAAAAGTTATACGAGATTTTCTTTTTCTAATGAAAACTTGTTTCGCGCAGTATTTTATAAACGTTTATGTATAGAAAGAAAAATTACGTTGCATATCAAATTAATTACAATTCTGGTTGAACTTTTCTGTGATTATATGTTCCAGTTATGAGCAGGGTAGCGATTTTAATCACAGAATAACATTCCCGGTCAATTCCCGGTCAACAAACATTTATCCCAGTCATGAAAAAAATTATTTCTGGGGAATGATAAAGAAATTCCAAGGACTTTTAAAAGAATGTCTAAGAGTTTAAGGATTTCAATAAATCTTGAAGAATGTTAAGGGTTCTTAAGAGATTTCCAAATATTTAAATGATATTAGAATATTTTAAACGGTTTTACTAGAAATACTTCAAGTAATCCCAAATGAGTATTTTTAAAAAACTTCAAAAACGTTTCTTTATTAAAATCTGCATGGAAGCAGTTTATAATATTGTAATTTGAATTTTGATACTATTTTTAGCAAAAAATCTGGAGCTAATAAATGTCAAAAATGTGTGTTTTAGAATATAATCTTCACTTAAATCTTAAAAACATCCCACGTCAACTAAATACTGCATACGCCTACAAAAGATTAAAATTATTGTAATAAAGAATCAGAATGCAATGTGGGACGTATTTCCAGCGTTTTCATGTTAAAATTGACATCTTAAAAATTAATGACCGCAGTCTAGATTCCAAGAGAAGTTAAATCTCAATACTAATCTTTTATTACTTATCGTTTTATTACTTATAATGTTCTTATTTATTTTAGCAAATATTCTAAAGCGGAATATATAATTATTTTACGTATAAAATAACTGAAAATATTTTTCTTTTGCTCCTTTCCCAACTCTTAAGACTCAAAGTATTCAAAAATTCTTGGACAATCCAAAGAACAAAAAGAACACTATCATTATCCTGCTTTCTAGACTTTCTTCGCCATAAAATCAACTATCAAGATCTTTGTCTTTTTTTGTGAGATGTGGAGCTGACATTCCAGAAAAAATTGAAACAAAATGAATTTCAGCTTTAAGAGATTGACTTTCCTTATTAGTTTAATTATCCAGAAATGTTTTTCGAAATTGGAATTCACCCGACTTTAAAAAAGCGTGTTTAAAGGTTCAGATACTGAATGTTGATATCATATTGATATTGACATATAATATGATATAAATATTTTCAAGATGATGTACCTTAAGAAAATATTAAAATCCAAAAATTGAATTTTTCAAAAGTTACAAGTAAGGGGTAAAGTTATAATAATGAGCACGTATTTGGTACGTGATCAGACAAGGATTATAATCAAGAAAGGGAAAATAAGCTAGCCTGCTGGTTTAAGGGATGGGGAAGCTTATCAAGATGAGACGAACTAAGAGGTCGTGAAGGGAAGAGTAGGATGCAAGTAGGTACTGACCTTCCGGTCCAGTCGCATTGATCTGCTGGAGGTACGGTTGCGTGCGTGTGCGCTGGGGCCGTCGACACGGTGGTGGCTAAAAGAAGGACCGAAGACACCGCAACGAAGATCAAGGCTGATGGAAGCACCAAGCTCTTCATCTTCCAATCGCCTTTCTATCCTTCCTTCCTTCCTTTTCCTTCAACTCCTTCCAGCTTCTTCTCTCCTTTCTCTCTTCTCTTTGCGAGTGAGTTGATTCGCGTTGGTCCACGAACTCACCTCACCTCTTCATCCTATATCTCGCTCCTAATTACCTCACTTCCGTCTCCCGAGTTCTCTTTCACCTTTTTTGGAATGCTATTTCGTATCGCAAAAAATCTCTCCCAGAATTTGGAATGTAGCGAAATTCAAATCACAGAGATTACTAGAATAATAGTTTGTTTATTCCTAACTGTTTATTTCTAAAATCCTCTGATTTCCATTTGAAAAACTCGTTTAGAAAGACTGTAAAGTAGGCACAAAATAAGTATTCAGAGTAAATTCAACCAAATCCGATTAAATACACTTTTGATTGTACACACTGTTATCTTTCACACAATAATATCCATAAATTATGTCTTATTCCCAAGGGTCACTTGTTTGTTGATTCAATTATCACATTCTTAGCACAGGTGTCTGGAGATATAAGCACAATAATTCCAAATCACGTGACAATACAAAAAAGCGAATTGTAGATTGAATTGTTGCACATTCACTTTCCATAAAAAGGAAATATTTATGAAGATACCTTCAATGAGGATACCTTCAAGATCTTCGCGGGAACGAAGAGGTTCTATGCGCATACAGTTATCTCGCGAATGTTTCTGGTACCTGATCTTCACAAATTACAAAGTAGAGTAAAACTGCAAAATTGAACTTTCGCCGTTCAAGGAAGCGAAGCGAGATGTTCAAAATTGGAAAATTTTTTTCGAAACTTTGTAGCCGAAAGCGTGGCGCTTGATCCTGACGTTCTTCGGACTGAGCTCACGTTTCGACATGACGACCCTCTCGATGGCGAGCGGGAGTCGAACTAAACTGGCTTCGGAATCTCGATTCTGAGCTACATGATCCAACGCCGCGGAAACCCCACACATACCCAAAGCCCCATCAGGGACGGCTCTACTCTTTTTGCGGTCGACATTAAAAAAAAGCATCGAGATATTCGTCAAAAATGTCATTTTTTTACCAATTCGCTTAAAAATTTTGAAAATAAAGCAATCCACTCTAATTCGTTCTAAATCGTCAAGAAATAATTTTGAATATGGTGAATTTGGCGAATTAATTCGCACTAAATCACAGGGTGTCAATTTTTCTTCCAAAAGTGGATCAAATTTGACAACTTGGTATTTAGTGTGTCTTCAATTCCTTTGCATTCATTCATTCAACTTTAGTTCAATTAACTTAATTGAATGAAATATCTAATGAAATATTTATATATTTTTACACAAATTTTGACCAATATTTTTTCCTCGGGAAGAGTCTCCATAAAATCCGTGACTGCAGGAAAATGTTCGTGGTTAAGATGCATATATATATAGAATATACATAGCACAACACAAAGCCGGCTACTCGACCATTATAAGAATATATGAGTATGGAACAATCAGCAGCTCGGACCATTTCACTTCACATATACGCACCGTAGTTCAAGACACATTGGGCGCACGTGCAAAGATGATGGGTTGGAGTGACTATAGTTTCGAGTAAAAATAGTAAAATTCATTCTGAAAAAATTCTCAGTAATAATTAATAAATAGAAGATTATAACAATTGTAAAAAGAAGATTTTTAGAAAATACTTCGAGTGTCATACAACTTTAGAGCACAAGTTGTCACGTATATATATATATATATATAGCTGAATTCTAAGAATCAGTAATTGCTGCTTTATGAAATGACCAGCCAAGCAATCTTGCACTAATTTCAAAATGACTTTACGACCAAAGCAGTGACCAATCAGGACATAGGAACTTAAATTTTGTAATTAGAATTCGCGTGTCAGCGATTTACTTTTTATTTTACTCGATGTGCGTATTGTATAGACTGATTTTTAAGAACTTAAAGGCCAGTCATCCCAGATGAATAATAATCAACAAAATAGTTTTTCCTCATTTCTTAATCCTTTTGTCAACCATTTTTTAAAATAAATATTTGAAAGGATTTTAATATTTCAAGAGTTTGAAAGGAATTTCAAAGGATTTGAAGAAAAATTCAAAAGAGCTTCAGGATTTTCAAGTTTTCATGTCCAGCGGCTACTTTTTAATAAGGCCATCGATGAACCCATTCTACGATATCTCAAAATCGAAGATAGTTTGAATCTGTCACTAAGCGTGCAAAACGTGGTGAACCTCCCACACCAAGAAGACGAGGAGGTCCAGATCCAGAGCCATGAGCAACAAGTTGCCCTCAGACAACCTGCTTGCACCCCTCTTAGATATTCTTTTCCGACCTTATACGATATATACGTATATACTTTATACTATACATGTGTTTATACACATTTGTATACATATACAATATATACCTATATGTGTACACTTATATTCTTGTCGACTGTAGCTCGGTGAGTCTTCGGTTCTGCACTATATATCTCATCCTTGCATGTACATATATGTACTGTATATCGATATATAGGTACGCGTATGCCTCATTACACAGCAACCAAGCCGAGAAACGCTTGAGAATTTCTGTAAGGCTTTTTGTCTCTTTTTCTCCTTTTCTCTGTTTTTCGCCGAAAGAAATTCAAAGAACGATTGGTCCCGAATCGGGAGACTGATGCGATCGAAAGGTCAACCGGTCTTGATGTTCCAAGTTTGCTTAAAACACTCAACAAGACATGTTTATGATAAAAACGATCGTTGAGAACTTTTCGTAAAACGATCCAATGTATTCAGATAATACTTTTTTAAATACTCAGATCCAAGTTTTTGAGCAAATCACTATCACACCATCACTTGAGGAAATATTCAACTAAAAACCTTCAAAGAATTTTTTCTTCGAAGGTTTTTACACACGAAAAGTTTCCAATCAATGGAGGTCTTCAGACTTGTATAACAAAGATGTAAATCAACTTAATCAGGATCCGACTCAAATCTATGTTATTTGATCCATAGAGAATTTTAATCTCTCGTATTATAAGCAATGTCATGCTTTATAAAAGGAACTCGTCATTTTTTGCTTCAAAAACACCGAAAATCCATTTAACTTCCATTCAACACTTTCAGTTTTTTTTCTACCAACTTTAAAAAGTCTAAAACGTTCTCGGTTGTTGAATTGACTTACATCTTATGTCCCAAGAACATTGTCTTGAGATCCTTATGTATTTGGGTCTCTGTATGGCCTGGTATACCTATCATTATTATCAGATACTTCTAACCGGTCCTGAGGCGTTACGTCTTGACGGTGTTCTTCAGAACGGGATAAGACTTATTTCAGGGGCGTATGCACTAATTTTAAGATGAGAAATGGCTCATGATTCTTTCATGAAGGACGTTTTGACATTCCTATAGCTAAGATCAGATAAAGTCTGACACATTATGATTTTTTGAGATCAATGGAATGATTTTTCGCACCAATATAAAGTCTTTTATAATACATACTCAAAAATGCAAGACGCTCTTATTTCATATCCACAATGTTAAATTTTGAATTTTCTTTTTCTTCTTCTTCAGGACTTCAGTATTTGCTTTATGTTATCTCGGTGTTGTTCTTCTATTGCGGTTTACCGACCATTTCTGTGAGCATGCTGACGAGACACTTCTTCCTGAGAAAGAAAATATATTTAGTATTTTTGACTCTATCAAATCGAAATGAGATTTTATTTGTCTTTCTAGAGACAATTGCGTCACTATACTCTTATTTCAACTTTGAAATATCTTAAGGCGTTACTCTCCACTGGAAACTTTCAAGATTTGCTTTGTAATTTCTGGTATTGTCATTTTAATGAAGCCACTTGACCTGGCAACGACTGACGTCACAAGCGGACCATCTCTTTCAATGAATAAAGATAACACACGGACAACAGATACCGCAGAAGACACGGAAGACTGAGCGAGACTGAGCGGGACGCGAACGCAGGGCAATTGGTCTAAATTACATGAACGGCACAGAGCACGTGCTACTTGGTCGGTCTTCAAAAAATAATCGACTCCAGCAGGGACGTAATCGCGCTACTATCAAGCCACCCGCAGATTCCAATTTATTGTAACGGATGTGGCAACCTGGAGCATAATGTGGAAGAGATAAGTATCTTCAAAAATTCCAATACTCATAACTTAAATAAAGAAAGTTCTTGTACCAAATCTCAGGAGACAACGACCATGCCACGCTGAAACCATGGCATCAGTTATCGTTCGATCACTGAAGTTAAGCAGCATTGGGCGCGGTTAGTACTTGGATGGGTGACCACCTAGGAATACCGTGTGCTGTGTTGTCATTTACGTTACTTGTTCAATGGCTGTATGTGTAAAGCTTTGGAAGAAGGCACAAGCCAATGTACCATCATTCATTTTAAAGAATCTCAAATTTTTTGAATCCGCAAATCATATGAAATTATCATGTAATTCCAATGTTAATCATTTTTTCATTCGATTTAACTGTATCAATTAACAAAAGATGAAAAGGTGACAAATTCCAAAAATAGGTGTAAAAGGTAAAATTAGGTGACGACTTCTGATGACTGGATCCCATAAAATATACGTTTCGTCTCATTTCCTTTGAAAAAGAAGATATTTTTCGTCGGCTCATTTTGAAGAACTTGTTGAGAGACTTGAGAGGCAGAAACTGTAGTCTTGTGAGTTTTTGAACTCGTTCAATTTACTGCTTACCTGACGCGTTTATGCAGGGTCGGTCCTTTAACGAACACAGTCATTGCTCAGGGCTTCGGATCGGGGCAAGGAACGAGAAAGACTGAGAAAAAAAATTAAAAGCGAGAAAGATAGGTGGAGTGAAATGAAGGTGCAAAGAAGATGGAAAAAGCGAGAGGGACTATGGGTATAAACAAGAGAGATAGAAGAAAAACACATTATTATGCTACGCTGCACCGCGTTATGCATAATACAGTTTGCCGCCCGCGGGCCACCTACCAACCCACTCGATCCCTACTTATTAAAGTAATTCTTACAATTACGGAAAAATGCCGCTACAACTCCAAATAGGTCTCTTTTTCTTTCTCCCTCTTTTTATTCCATTATCTCATTTTCTTCCCTCGTGCCCTTACTCCTTATATAACTCTTTGCTGGGCCAGTTTACAATGCCTTTGGCAAGAGCAGGCAAGAGGTCGAATTTCGTGAGGCGCAAAAAATCAAAGAGCAAAAGAGTCCCCCTCCCCAGCTGAGTATGTACTTAAAAGGGCATTAAAGCGAAATAGTTATGTCTCTGGAATGAAAATTGATTTGCCAAGTGCTTTTCAAGGATTCGAAAGACTCGCGTGTTGCATCTACTACTTATAATGAAACAGCCTTTCTTTTAAGTCACAGTTTTCATACTTCCTTTTTTGATTGAAGGTTGAATTATGATCTCGTATTCCGGGGTTGTAAGAGATTTATAAAAAGAGTATAAAGATTTTAAAAGAATTGCAAGATTTTAAAAGATTTACTAGGAATTCTCGATGAACCAAAAAAATTTCGGTTTATTCTCCAGTTTTGTGGTTCAGCGGTTGCCCAGGATATTATAAAATTAAAAACTAGCGCATTGCCTATCAAACCTTCAAAGTGATATAATGATACGAATTGCGCAATATTTGAATGAATTGCAGCAAGATCCAAATCAGGCCAATCATTTCAGCTAGATTTCAGTGTTCGTGTTGCGCAAGGAGCGAGATTTTCCCTGAGTAGAAAATAAACTCATCTTTAAAACAGGAGCGTCAACTGTCTAAGTGATTTTCTCGGTTGAATCACCATCCAAGTTTATTTTCATGGGAACGAACGAACTGCTCAAACCAGGCGAAATAATCTAATGAATTAGCATTTTGCGGTGAACTTCTCATCGCCCTGGCATCATTGCAAATCCATCCACAACTGCGTAATTCCCAGGATGCTACTCGGCGATAAATGCCGCTATAAAGAAACTTCCGTGCTTGTGATAGAAACAATGACGCAGTTGCATTTATTGTTTTATAAATTCGAGTCACGTTTTGCTAAAGTGTCTCGACTGTCCATCCACTCAATTACAAATACATAATTCTTCAAAAATGTGGGAAAAAACATCTATTGCATGCGTGAGAAATTCGTTTCAATGTATGGATGTTTTGATGTTTCAATTTTTCGGGATGTTTCAATTTAATATTTTGAATCTTTAAAAAATAGGGACTGATGATATAGATATCAAGGTTGATCAGTTAACAGCAACCTTCACACTAAATCCCAAGGTGTCAATTTTTGATTCAGAAAATGTATCTGAATGTGTTTTTCAATTGTTTTCTATATGTGATTGTACACCACTTTGATCCACTTTTGTATAGAACAACATTGAGCTTTTAAAATCGAACTTTATCAATATCATCTATCGGTTTAAAAAATGCCTCTTTGAAAATTCTAGCATTACTAAAAAAGTTCTAAAAATACTCACGCTTCTTTTTCAAAAGTCAATTTGTCAACGAATCCTTCCGGGCATTGAGGAGGATTAGAATCGTAGCAATGAATGCCGAGTGTGGTCAGTCCAACCTTGTACTGGTCTAAGGTAATATTTCCCGAACTATTGGGATCCAGACTTTGAAACATGCTTTCAATGTGCCTGAAAATAAAAGTCATCTTTAGAAAAAAGTGCTAAATTTCACAAATGTTATCTCTCTCCTCTCTATACTCAAACATCCTCTCTCATGTACTTACATATTAGGCTAAATTAAGCAATTTATTGAAAATCTATAAATAACTTAAAATGTTACTTTCTCTTAGGATAACAGTTACCGTTGAGGTACATATTCATTTTCTGGGAACATCTACTATTTTTTGAAGAAATTAGCCCGAAGGACAAAGTTTCGTTTACTGTTTAAGAGTGAGTGGGAATGTATAAGGATGTTTAAAGAAGCCAATCAATCGTTAAAACACGAAATGACTGGATGCCGCCTTGGATACGTAACCACGACGGTCTCGTAAGTCATGTCATGCGTCGACTGAGATCATCCTCCTGCGGTTTCTCCACAGTTAGTCGCACGAAATTAATATCCTAGCCTGAAGAAGAGGGCGTCTCATATTTTCGTAAAAAATATAGCAGCCATATGCACGTCCTACAATATTTTTGATTTCAGAGTAAGGTTTCCTCATGATGCAATGCAGAAAGAAACCATATTACAATTGTGGTTTAACGGCTATTGAAAATTAGTTAAAAAAAGTGAATAAACCCGAAGTAGGTGAAAAAGGTGAATAGGTGACGACCTGAGATGACTGGAATTCATATATTTTTCGAATCGACTTATCCTCGTGTGCGTGAATCGATACTTCCTCGAAGGGTTTTTAATTGGAATTCCTTGCGGATATTTTCAAATCGACCGAATTTAATGAGAAACTGTGCCTCTGGCTGCGGTTCTAATAAAAAAAGAAGGATAGAAAACGAGTGGTCATTAGTGATTTAGTCATCGGGGTTTTATTTACGAGAATCCATAATAAAATTAGGATCCTGAAGAATGATTTCAGAGAATGAGGATATTCTCGAACCTTTTTGGCATGACCACCATACCCAAAATGTCCTGAAAAAGTGAAGTATCTTCTGCTTGAAACAAAAGGTTTAAATTTTGAATCAATTCAACTTGTGAATTCTTAACAATTTTTGTTCCACACACAGAATTACTATTTACAGTTATTTGAGACTGTAGAGCTTTCTTTGTTATAAGCTATGTATAACATAAGAAAATATCTGCAGACATTTATTCTCTTATTCGTTCACCAGGCGGTAATCGAGCGGAGGATGAGACTACAAAGGCAAAAGCAAAAGGGTTCTAGCAAACTGAAATGACCAGCGGCAAAGTTTCAAATTATTGGCCGACGCCTGGAGCATGCCGTTTTGCTGTAATATCTTCAATTTCGTTTGTCACGAGCCCAAGACCTTTCTCCCTCGCCACAAAATGACAGTTTTGTTCATTCGTGTGCCTTCCTGCATTCGCCGTATCCGCATCCAAGACTTGCAACTATAATGAAAGGCTATGACGAAAAAATGAAGAATAAATCATTTGTAATAATGTTTAGTTCCAAACGAGTAAAAGCGGATTTGGTCTCGGTTTGCGTTGGCCTTCTTTTTCGGAATTACAATCAAGTTTTACGAAAGGCCTGTAATTCTTACTGCAGTAGTCGGTATTTTATTTTATGTGCTCATTTCTCATTAGGGCGATTATATATTGAGTCAAACAAATAATTATTTGTGAAATAAGCTAAAAAGTTGACAGGATATGATATTAAAAAGTCAGTATAAACAACTTATGAATTAGTAATTTTGTATCGTAAAAAACTGGATCAATTTTCGGCTCTGCTTATTGACACAGCCTCATAAAATACTTGAGTCAACCTTTTTATGTCCTTCGACACTTTAAAATTGCCATTCCCCGAACTCGTTAAAACCTGTCCTTTCTGACCTTACTGCCATTCCCCTTATGTCCCTCTCACGTAACTTTTTTCCTCTGCTTTCGATTCTCGTCAGAAATTACCGATGGTAAAACCAAACGGACGTCAAAATTACCTGGGAGTGAAGAGTAGAGGTGGCTCAGCGAGACCTGATCTGAAGAGCATGCACTTATCAAGAAGATCAAACAAGTATGCGATTGGATCGACTGGCTCGTCCACCAAGAGATGACCAATCAGGAAGTTGAAAAGCTCGAAGACCTTCCGCTCACTTAAATATGCTTTCGCTTGTAATTGCGCATTCGTCATGTCCTGCAATAATTTCGATTAATTAAAATTCAAGTAATGGCGAAACGGAATTTTCGAAACACGAGATAAAAAGAATTCGATTCCAGATACACAATTGTTAAATGCCAATTAAATTTAATTGCTCACATTTTTTCATTACAGAAACCGCATACTTTTTTCTGTGACGTGGATATTTTAAGTCAACACTTTTCAAGTATTTTACTTGCGAAATTGAAGAATTTAAATAAAATGAAATATTTTGTATAATATATATCCTTCCATATACGTCTTGAGAAAAGTGGAAAATCAATATCGAAAGCACTGTAGCCAGTACCTGTTATTATCATAATTATTGAGACCGTTAAAGGTACATGTTTATCTCGCTTAGCGTGGCATCTAAATCACATGGCATATTTATGGTAACAGGTATCCACTCTTCCTATAGAGTATATTATAGAGACCAAATGGCATTTTCCTTGAAAGCAAGCTTCCAAATCGATCATTGCTAATCTAGCATTCTCCACCGTTTTCTCCTTCTAATGTCGTAATTTGACTCTCTAGTATGTCTACTCTCTATTTAGAAGATACAAATGACGCAGAAACAAGACAGCGTTACACTAACGTCGATCATTAGTAAACCGCTCTTGTTTACCGTAATCTTTTAGATGTTAAAGATACGGAAGTGCTTTACCCTCTTGTCAATCTTGTTAAAGAAGTCGACTTTTTGCTGTCGATTTCTTGAAAGAGAACCAACGTTAAATGTCCAAGTTTAAAGCCATTTTAATAGCCATTTCAATAGGATTTTTAAGAGATTTAAAGAATTTTAAATCGTTAAAAACGTTTTTGATTATACAATTATATTATTAACATAAAAAATTCTCGATTATTTCCCGGTCCAGGTGATAAATGCCCATATAATTAAAAACACTTGATTGCACATAATGAACATAAGAGAACCACTTTCCCTATGTACGAAATTTTTGATTATAGGAGTGTAGAGAAGTGTTTTATATCCACAAAGAAGCAGAAAGCAAGCAGAGAAAGGAGCAAAGTACCTCGAAGGCCAAAGAGGCTGGCTGATAAATAAATTCTTGGCAAAAAATGCCCGAGGCCTTCAACTGTATCAGCCTTGTCGGGACGTCCGGTAAAACTGCCATTATCGGATGAATTTCGATGAATCAGTCTAATTTTTAAAGCATCTCGAAACGTTTAAGGGTTATTTTCGTTCAGCCCCCGCAAAATGCCAGGGGGTCAGAGCACTAGAAATTATTTTTGATGATTCGCTAAACGCAAGGTCTGGACCTACATTAGCACTGCGAAACCTTGATACTAAACACCAGCCACTATTACACGCATTCCTAAAATACCAAACAAAATTCCCTAACCAGCCAAAGTCGTTTCCTGCACGCAATGAAATCCTTTACCTGCTCCTTTTCCTTCAAGATTCCTTTCCAACTTTTATAAGTACCGAACCTACTGATTTTGAAATACGTTTCATCCTTTTTTCTAAGAATATCTTTATAGATGATGATATCCGGTTCCATTTAGACTTTTGAGGGTGTTGGATTCGAGCTTCAACAAAAATATATCCTTCAGATATTGAATCTGGCTCGAATAAGCCAGTGATTTCTCGAATCGTAACACGTCTTGCTAATCAGGTCCTGAATTAAGCTTTCTATTATTTAATTCGTTTTGCTCTGATTAAGGCTGATGATCATCAGTTATAAGCCTGACGTACACGTGCTCGACTCTTTCTCTAAACGATAAATATAAATCGATCTTCAAATACAATACCCGCATAACGCACTATTTACAAATTCACATCCCCGTTGGCTATGTAACCAATGAGAACCCTCGAAACAAGTCGAGGGGTTAGTCACGTGGCTTCAATGAGGGTTGGCTATTATCCATTGAAATCGCCAGTCGCAAAGAGTCGAATGCGCTTTGACCGTGGGAAACTGATGTGAAATCAATGAGATAAAGTGCTAAGTACGCATTAGTCAATACGGACAAAATACATCAAATATATACAAAATATACTTTAAATTTAAAAAGCAAAAAATATATGTTGCATTTTTGTTGCACATTATCAATAATAAATTAATAAAGTGTTTCCAATCCATCAAAAAAAAGTTCTGGTGATATTTCCCGAATTCTCTTGTTAATAACACCATAATTATCAGGCAATCTCAACAATAAGCTATATTCTGAGCTCTAATTAAGTCCCACGCGTAATAAGTACGCCGCACCGGTCATGCGAGGTTCGGAGGGTTGTTATGTTGTTACATGCATATGTAAAATGCGCGTGTTTCACGGTGGCGGAACTGGGGCGAGCCTGTGGGAAACTTTGAAGTTTCACACACAAGGCGCTTAATAATAAACATGGTAACTCCTCTCCTCATCAGCACATTTATCCTGCCAACCTACTTATGGAATATGTGTATATCCTTCTTTGATACCATTAATTGTAACCGAGGAACCGTATTGCCATATTTTATTATCTCTTTCGTGTCTAGAGACTATATATAGTTTAGGAGACTCGAGAGAAAAAAAAAATTAAATACACAAACAAAAAAATGAGGATTTAACCAGAATTGTCTGATTAGTCACACTTACTCGAGGGGAACTACGTCAAACTACGTTCATGTGCTTTACATATGTAACAGACCTGTTAACTGTTTTACTTACACGCATGCTGTAACTTTTAAAGTACTTAAAAATTCGCAAATAACTCACTCCAGTGGAATCATCAGAAAATGCTTTTGCATTTGATTCCGATGATTTCTGCAAGTTATCAATTTTGCTGATACCAGCTGCAGTGTTAACTGAACCTGAATCCGACGATTTTGATCTACCAGCTGAATCAATATTTAGAGTTACTTCATTCGTTGAATTCTTAGAATCCATTTTTTCTGCGTTGGGAAGCTTTTTATCTATTAAAACTTCAGTTGAGATGTTGACGTGATGGAATCTACGAACTGAATATAGAAGCATTAAAATAAACAAGAGAATACTGATGTATTTAAATAAAGTCGATAAAGCTAGACGTTTGTTCATTTGTTTTGAAATATGTAATCCCTCAATATGTATGCTCGAGCTTGATGCATTTCTTATAAGATGAACTGGGATAAAATGTCTTTTTGCCAAAACGATTCGCGAGGTCTTCGATGGAACCGGTTGATGGTCGAGGAATCAAAGAAAGAGGCAACGTGCGGACCGATTTTCCAGGAAACAGGCTCAAAACCCTTTCCTCTCTCCTTATAAGGTTTCCACAGTTGGCACAAACCGTCTAAGGTCGGCACTGTAATTGGTTCGCGCGAGACTTTTTACCTTAACTCTTTACCGCTTGAAGCATTGAAAAATTCTACTCGCGATCGAAGCAATAGATATCTACGCAATAAATTCTATCGCTCCTTTCCCTTTCGGAAGACCGCTCGTCTTGTGTCCTGTCTTCAAATGCCGACGTAAAAGAAAAAGCGTAAGCAAGTACCTGAAGTCCCTCGTGTAATAACGATTGCCAAAGAAACAGTAATTGCTGAGGGTACAGTTACTATAAAACAGTGGCTGCAGCTACTAGCTCCTCGTTAATTTATTTTCTAACGGTTGAGCAAACTGATCTTACACGCATAATTTTCAGACAAAATTTTCGATCTTTCTCATTTTTAATTAGTTTTTCAAATTATCTTTTGAAACAATCAATCACATTGAAGTTTAACATTTTCCTTAATGTATAACAAATTTAAAATTAGTGGATAAAGGTTAATGGGTGAAGTATTGATGATGATTAACTTATGATCACGGTTAGTACTTTAAACAGAGATCACAAGTCGTACGATATCTTTATCATCAGTATGTATATATATAGAAGTATATTACAAGCCATAATGTTCTTCTATGGAAATCATTAATTGCAGAGAATTAAGTGCATATTATAGAGGAATGCGTTGCAAACTATAAATTCAAAATCGATTTCTGAGAACGTATTCATTTACACCATCAGTTTCTATAACTGCATCCTTTATATCCCTCTTAAGTTTCATAATATTTCACTTCCTGGACACTATGCTTTATTACTTCTGCCGAGACTTCTGCAGTATCTTTCGTCCCATAAGTGATTTACATGAAACGTACAGAGCAGAAAGAACTTACTTTTTATTTTTACACTGTTAAAATTAGCTAAAATTTTGTTTAAAATTTATACGAGCCTAACCGAACGTCATTTTAAAGATAGGTTTCAGATATTAGAAATTTTCGATTTCTAATTTTGAATCTAGGACCTCGAAATGATTATATATTATATATATTATATTATAATAAATATATATCATTTGAAAAAATGTATTGAACTAATTTTAACAGCAGACGCATACTTAGATATTGCAAGATTGTGGATCTTGCTGATTCGAAAGAAAGAACTTTTCTGAAAGCGACTGGGTAAGGGTTTTTCGATTCGACGATAAATCAGTTGCGCACGTGCGATCGAGTCCATAGGCCGTTTCTTTTCGAAGCAGTGAAAGGTTTGGTATAGCCTGGGTAGACCTGATTCAGACTCTATATGGTGATACAAAATTCAGGATACCAAAGTAGGCTGATTCTTGCCAATTAAAAAGTGTTCAAGCATAAAACAAATATACTTTTGTTGTCTGAAATATCCAGTTATATAATGGTGGAAAAATTTAATTAAATCTTTGTAAATAATTAAGACTATATTGACTATATTGCATTATCAATTTAAAAAACTACTATAATACTTTCATTTTTAATGAGTACTGTATGAATAAAGTATAATAATACTAATAATGATAGTATAAGGGAGTTTTCGATTATATAACGTACATACGTGTCTGCTCTTTATTGCAGGAAAAAGTCCTGTTTCATTATTTATAAAGTCAACTCAAGACAATCTGGAGATTTGTACTACAGTGATACCTTCTGTAAATAGCATTAAGTACTTTCTTCCTGCAAAATCAGAGGTTTTTCAAGAGCAAAGAACTGGCATTTCTGTCATGGAAACACGAATTTTGAATCACTCCGTGTAGTAAGCGGGCTTGTACACGAAGAGATTAATATTAATGCTGCCATCGAATGCAGTGGTCGTACTCTTCTGTTTGCTTTATCCTTCTTTTTCTCTCCTCTTTGGTCGCTTCGTCATCTCCAGTTTATTTCATCCCTACCACTTGTTATCGAAATGTTTTGCCGCGTGCTTTCAACTTGACAACTTGTGCTTTGACAATTCACCGACTAAGGAATGTATCAATAAAATTATAAGAGTAAAGTCAGCAGAAACAGAATCAGCCAATACATATTCTAGACTTCCTTAATGTGCTACTCTAACATCGTTGTATATATTGATTTTAATGGACAGAATATTGAGATAAAACACATATAACGCATGAGAGGAATAGTTTTTGAATATAGTGGCAATAATATTACGTTTATAGTCACAATAAATTGTGAAAGAGTTGAGCTATACATTATCTATTAGGGAGGTTTATTATTCGCAACTGCCTTCTGTTGATTGGCTTTAAGTGCGGTATATATACAAAGCAAGAGGGAGGAAAGAGTTCATAAATAATGCAGACCTAGATTGGTAAAAATGCAGAACCCGATCAGAATACATCAAGTTCAAATTTAGTGGGGCTTGCGATATTACTCTTGGAAGCATATTCTATTCAACTTTTTGTCAATCGAGCATAAATTGTGCTATCATTTTCAAAGCGCAGCACACATTAAACTCGGTACTGAAGTCTATACAGAAACCCTGGCGAAAGTTTCGAATTGAAATTCATTCCAAACCAAACAGTTTTACTCCGATTAGGAATCTTTGGTTCGTCTTCAAATTAAATCAGAATGAAACTGGTTCGGAGATTAATTCAGAAATGAAATGGATCCAAAAGGATAGCATTTCTTTTATCCGAAACTTTCACCAGGGAAGTAATCTCTTTTCATATATGTTTAAAGGTTGTCTCAATTTAAATAACCCATTAGGTATTTCTTTGATAATAAAATCGTCTATAGAATCTTTATTCTGTTTTCGAAAGGTAAACGCGAAAGTAAGCGTTTCAAAGTGAGGTCAACCGAATAAGAAATGAGAAAGAGATTCAAGAGCTTCTCTTTTCTCCATCTCGAGAGCGAATAAAAGAGGTGCAATGAAGAGTGTAAACTGAGGTTAAGAAGCTGGAAGAGATTGTGGACGAGGAAGATGGTGAAGGAGCACTTTGTGTTCTACCGTTATTCGCAAGTCGAGTCAGGGTCATTATCTTTATCAATCTCTGGTCGAGTGTTCACCAGGTCCACGGCTCGTGACCATCTTTGGCTTAAAGACGGGTTTACCCAAGAAGAAGAAGAAGAAGAAGAAGAAGAAGAAGAAGAAGAAGAAGAAGAAAATGATGATGAAGAAAAAGAAGTAGAAGTAGAAGCAAAAAAAAGAAGTAAAAGTAGAAGATGAAGAAGAAAAAAGTAAAGGAAGAATATATGTAGATATAAAAGTTTCGACTTTTTTCTCTACCTAAAAATTATCATACTATTTCCGAGGATCTTTCATATTGAATGTATAAGTTCGAGATCTGTTTATTTAAAACGACTCATCGCAAATGCAACAGATTTACTCGAGACAGTATTGAATCTATTTGAAGACATGATGTCACCTGAATGCCTACACACGATAAGATCGCTTTTTCCAATGGAGGGCCTCTAACCTTATACAGATAAAATAACGAGAAATGGTTCTCGCAAAAAATGCAACTTAACTTCAGAAAGGCTTAAAACGTTACTGAAGCTTTGTGCAGATCGATCAATTTAAATTCATTATGATACGAATGTAAACTCCCAAGAGTAATCTTGTTGCAATTGATATCAATATTCAATTGAAAGAAAAACTTTAATTGCTTCATGATAGCAATGATGCTGCCAGTCATAATTAGAAAGGAAAATTATTTAAAATATCTGCATTAAATCCCAGAATTAAATCTAGAGAAGACGAATTCTCGAGAAATAATGACATTGAAAATTGGCAAGACTACAAAACCACGAACAACCATTATACCCAGTCATTTTACTGATTTTTTTTTCTTCTTGGACCTTCCGATGTCCCCTGCTGATCAAGTGTAAGCAAAAAGGAGTAGGAAAGAGTCGAGTTTCTTGGGACCTTAAACCCCAATCAGGCTAATCTTACTTTGGTTTGGTTCTCTTTTAGGACCGCCCTACTCATCGAGCACTCGGTTGGCTTGTAACTGACAGAAACTACATTAAGAGACCTGAACTTGAACGTTATCTGAAGCCGTTACACCTGAATTATCGAGCCACTTGTCTGACGAGGTACTTCAAAGCCACCAGAAAAGGGATTTAAGGTCGTTTATGTAGTGAACAGACAGGAAGAAATACATCTTCTAGATTTTGAGAAATATAAACGCGTGACATGAAAGGAAGGACTGAAAAATTGAAATTTTTTCGAACTAAAGTAAGATAAGTCCTTGGACCAAGGAACTTTAATGCTGAAAAGATTTTATAGTCCACTACAGATTCTAAAAGTTTGACACAATTATCCGGAAAACTCTCACTAATCTCCTGAAAGGTTCAGCGGCTGAAATTTGAGACGGATCTTTCGTTGGATAAATATTCCTCAGGAAGCCTCGACCTCAGGAAGGATAACATCAAATCCTTCACTGTGGTCAGCATAGATATCTAAACTACGAAAGTGAAGATTTAAAGAGGCGCCAGACGCTCTGTTATGACGGCTGGACCAGTCGTTCGAACTGCACACAAAGAAAGGAGAACATCATAAAAAGTAAAGGGGAGAAGGATAAGATGCGAATGGAATGTTTGCCGAAAGCTCTAAGCTCCATCAGATGATCTACAGTGTAAACTCCAATCTTTAATTCTAAAGGTTCTTCCTCTACTTATCAATTCTAAGGAAATATTGACAATAATCACAGTACATACCTATTGTCATTAAAAAAGGTGAGACATAAGTGATAAAATCATTTTCCAATAAAACATTGACCTCCAATAGAATTTAACAGATTGAAAGAAATTTAGAATACTATTTTAATTATCCTAAAGAGTTTTTTTAAACACTTTGAAATGCGGACTACATTTTTGGGGAATGCAATTTTAAAAGGAAGATGAGCTGCTTCACATTTCGTCTAAAAGTAATCCAGTTTTTAAATGGCTTTTTCACTCTTTCTTAAAGGGAAGGGTGCAATATGAAGGTTAAGGTTGGTGGGAATACTGATGCAGAAAGAGTTCCATGAGAATGACATCTGTTTTATAACTTGTCTCCTTTCTTCAAGCCCAAGACTCATTCATCTATTTTGTAAGTCACATGATGTTCCAGAATATTTAATTGAAGGCTAGATTGCCAATAATCCGGGCCTCTTTTACAATTACATTGTATCATATGTATTTCTGTAATGAAACACCTATCAAGAAAAAAATTACCGGCACAGGGTCAAGAATTGAACCTCAGACATTTAATGTAGAAAATTCTGCAATGAAAAATATCTCCATCTAGATTGAGTAAAAATAAAATACACCGCACCTTGTTAGTTCGTCAAATGTATACAAGATTGGTTTGAAAGACCGGTTCAGTATACCCAGAAATGTGAGTTCTCGATCTGGAATGTCTCCTTCGGAATTTTATTCGCGATTGAAAGAGAAGTGCCATTCCTAATGGAGTCAATCGGGGTTTACAGGTTTTTCGAAAGTTCAAAAAACGTCAATGTAAAAAATAGTACAAATTTAAAAATTAACCATCTCTTTTCGATCGACAATAAATTGTAGAGAAGAAAAAGTCAAGACATGAAATATATGTGTTCTCTCAAAGTAAAAAATACATTTAAGGAAACGCCAAAGATAAAAAGGCCCATAATATAGGATGCATAAAATGTAGGATCGTATCCTTGAAGATATATGTAAGGGTGGAACTGGGATCAGAGTCACAGACTTTGCACACGTGTTTCGAGGTATAATAGATACACATACAAAATTTATCGTATAGTACTCACATATACGGATGCCGGACCTACATAAGCCCTTTTTGCTTTTGCCAAATGTCATTTTTGTCCGACGCGAAGGTTGCAGCATCCCACGTCCTTGTCTTTCCTGTGTCTCCCACTTTGTTCAGATGGTTCAGACTACTTTTTACTGCTTTCTCATCTGTAAATGTAAGCTATATTAGAAATGATTTTGATTTTAAATGTACACATTTTAACATCTGTTCTGAGCTTCTGAGTTAAATTAATCCAATGTTTATTGAGATCAAAGAAAATTTATTGAACGTGACAAAAATATATTTTGCTATCAATTATATAGTCAATTATTTATTCTAAAAAGTAGACTTGCAAGTTAAAATTTAGAAAAAGATTTAAACTTAATGATTCACTCGTAAAAAAGTTATGTATTGCATGAATTACCGACTAGTTATAATTACTACACATGCTAGTATTGCCAGCAGTATTAGCATTACTTTTTATATACATATACGCTTATTTCACTCTATAGATATAAATTCAGCTCAGCTGAATCTGGAACGCTTGACGACTATAGCTTTGGCATTTAAACGAGACGCTTGTGATGATAAAATTTAATTGACAAGGAAAATAAGATATGTGGTATAATGTTATATACATTTGCAAGGGGAGAATATATAGAATATAAAAGTACGAGGGGAAGCTATAACTGGACGCTGGAGGCATTGAAGATCTTAAAATCGATTAAGCGAGTCTAATTGGCAACAGTGTTGCAAATGGAACGATTTTATTTACAATAAATAGTCGTAACGAACTTTTATCTCGCGATTGGTAAAATTATTATAGTCTGAATATTAAAATCAGAAATTATTAGGTGTAACCAATTTTATGTACTTGAATCTTGACTTGAATCAAAAGAATTTGTACAAAAATGTATATTAGTTCAAAATAAACAAAAATAAAAAAACGTGCGTATAAAAACATCGATGAAGCATCAAAGTAATGATGAAAGAAGAATCCATTCAACTTTTAAGAGTGCTAATAGATGTTTTCATCTTCAATAGAAATTCTTCAATTTATTACACGTCTGAGAGATATAGCCGAAAGGCTTGAACGTTTTATTACATTGCATTGTGAGAATGGTCTGAGTAAACATTTCGAGCATGGTTGCCTTTTAAAATGATATTTGTAAGAATGAAAGCTTTTTAATTTATTCGAGACTCCACAATGTGCAAAACTTCCGTCCAAAATCATTAGCGTTTAAATTTACGAGAAAATTAAAGTTTAAAGCTATGCCGAGATGTAAGAACATGCATAAGAAAAGTTTATGAATTACGTAAGTTCTTTTTAATAACTCTCCGAGTTGAACGAAGTGTTTTCTCAGTTTCATATGGTCGATTTAAAATGAGTTAAATTGCCCCTGGCATAAATCACACGACGAGCGGAAGTTGTCTCGCTTAAAAAGTCTGGCATTTCTTATGTCAAGTCGGTTAAAAAAATGAGAAGACATCGTTTTTACATAATATGGAGGGACGAATTTCGTGATCTTTTAGTGCGAGAACAAAAAGATCACACGGCTTTTAATTGCACGAGTTACTGAACATTGTGGAGCATATTCAAAGTTTATAATTATGACGGGAAGGTATTAGGTCCTTTCCCAGTTTTCTCGGTCCAGCAACTACTTCGTAATTTGATTATCGAATTAATAAGTCCTAATCTTTCCATTAAGGTTCGCTAAAAAATGTCTGCACACTCCTACCCTTTTTTCTAGTCGGGTTGAAAGATTTGCTAAACGTATTCTTCTTTCTCAGAAGCATCTGGAAATCAGAAAAGTCGGTCGAATTTTTTGTGAGAGCAAACTTTCCATGAAGGATCTCTTTTTTTCCGTGCCGACGAGTGTCCGACTGAGATTGAGGGTGGAGCTTTATATGTACCGATAAATAAATTTTGCATGGTCCAGTAACACAATCTCCGCTCTGTATCCGGAGCCTGTTTGTCCTGAGCACAGAGCTCTGGTAATCCGAAACCCCAACGCAGTAAGCTCCGCTCGACTAATTTATGAAATTTAATCAACTGCGTTCAACGATTCGCTCTATAGTATGCAAGTCCATTCCACCACACTGCATACGTGCAGAATATAGGTACGCGCGCACGAACACGAGATGCCACGTGCGGGGGGTCACTTCTTGCTGTCGTGCAAAACTGACAGCTTTCCTGCTGTTAAAAAATGAAAAAGAAGAGCCTAACCGGAATCTGTAGCCACTCGATGGCTATCTTTGATGCTTGGACTCTGCAAGAATTTCAAACTGACAAAAACGTCTTTTGGCCACCTTAAACTTAGCCTACTTTTGCTATCATCATCATCATCATCATCATCATCATCAGCATCATTATAAATATTATAGGTGACGACCTGGTGATGACTGAGATTGCCTATTTCACTAAAGTAATTGACTAAGTAGCTTCAACATGAGCATTTGAAATGATAATAAGATGTTATGTTATATGTATGAACAATGGTCTTCTGCGAAAAGGATTTCCGCACATGAACATTACGCATGTCATCGTAATACGGAAATGACGAGCAATCTGGCGGCGTGTTCATTGAAACGACGTCTTCCCTTTGTATGAATCTGCATTAAAGTCAAAGAGGTAAAGAAAAGACTGCACAAGTCATTGATAGAATGTAAGAAACACGTGCAATGCGTGTCCCTTCAACAGGTATTAACTGACTAGGAGAATACCATCTACTTCCTGAAATAAGTCAACATCATTGTTTGTCGAAACAATTAAAGTTCTTTTAGAAGATTCCTTTATTAAAATACGAATTTAAATGCCCAGTGTATAAGGTCTTTGTATATACATTATTTATATGTATTCCAAATAATCTATTTTTATACCGTATTGTGTCCCTTCCAGATAACGAAAAGGTGGAGATACTCAAGATCTGAGGGCGAGGCTCACATTTCAAAATGAGAGAAAAAGGTACAAGCGGCGAAATAAAAGTGATACGAGTGCAGAAGAGCATTTTAAGGTCGGTTGGGCGTAGGTGATTGTGAGAATAAGTTATGCGTTGCGGTCCAGTACTCCAGACTGACCACCTCGAGTCTCAACAACCTTCAACTGGAACGGGAAGAAGTACTCGAGCATTTTTTATTTATAAATACTCATAAAGAATCACACACAGAAAAAAAATCTGTATAAAATTAACAAAAAGATCCACACTTTTTAGGATAACATGAAGTTTCTGTGTGCAAGTTCACTTCATTCAGCGTAATATGACACGCACTTATATTGGTATGATAGATCAGAACAGAGAAATCTCAGGCTTGTAACTCTCACGACTATCTTTGCATCTTAAACGTGACTTTTTCTTTCTACTAAGCTATTCACTGTTCCTTCATGTTCATAAACTTTGTGGCACGAGTCATAGTTATTGCTGTGAAGGTGTCAAAACTTGGTCACATGCTGAGCGCGAGGAAAACGCTTTGGTAGAAAGAAATCATTCTTTACAGGGTCATTTGATGCATGAAATGTTGCATATGATGATCAGAAAGAAAGAAACACCTAAACTTTCCAAAACCCGATCAAATCTTAATCATGAAGGGAGAAAGACAGAATATTGAATATTCCTATTCTATTCTACATGTCAAGCAACCGTCAACGTCATTCTGATATAATCGGTGATTATAAAACCGTGATGTGTAAGAATAGCGAACACGATTCTGCGTGTCAAGAGATATGCACGAAATTTGAAACGACTCGAAACCGAAGCTGCTCTTGGACGAGTGATTAGTTACTTCTGCAATGGTGTGTGTCTGTCTCACTTCTGTTTTATACTCATGCACAACTATCTCAGCAAGAAAGGAATATCTTCATTGTCTACTTTCCAAATTCCAGGTTTCATCAGTTTTTTCTCAAAAAGAGTTTGAACATTTCCTTCAACGGTATAGAGTTTGCTCTGTTTGTTTAAAAAAAGTATATAAGGGATTTGAGCGAAAGACAAACAGGCGTATAAAAAAGTTATGGATAATACAAAGATAATGGTGTTCCACATAGAAGATGTTATATTGGAAGTACGTTAATGGACTTGACAGTCCTTGAAAGGGGCCCTGCATAAATTTGATCCGCGAGCGTTTAACATAAACAATGGGGTTGGTATCTGCGTACAATGGAGCTCGGTTCGAGTCCGAGGACTCGCGATCGGGTTCGGCATTGGCGCGCCTTCCTTCGTCTTTAGTTTTAATCCTTTTTTTGGTGGGTAACAATGGACGTTGTCCCGTGCCGGCCCATAAGGCTACATAAAGCCGCACCCACACGAGATGGTCGCGCGCAACGATGATTCACCGATATGGTGCTCCACACGGGGTTTTCGCTAAATCACGATTTATGTCTCACGTCAGCTCTACCCCACGGCGATCATTAATTTCGTTGAAATTTTCAGAGCAAGACTCAGGACCACAAAAAGTATGTCTAAATAAAACATTCCTCTACATTTTCTGTTGTCTTTCCATTTAAATCGGATATTCATTTCAGATGATTTCAGTCAGCACAGTCGCTGAAAACAAAACAGAAATATTAGAAAATTTGAAAAAAATTTGACTTCTAATCCAAATATAAACTTTACCTTAAAATATCTTAGAAAATCCTTAAAAATTAAACGAATCAATGTAAAATAGGTGAATAGATGACGACCAGTGACGTCTGCGATTTTATAGATCAAGTATTTTGATACTTCTTTTACAATCTAGTGAGTTTCACAATAGCTGAAGAACAATATTCATTTTTTCTTTTGCTTGTATGTCGTACGTCGCAAATTCTTAACATATATGTAGAGTATATACACGCATATATGTTAAGTATGTAATGCTGTGACTCAGCGTATACGTACTCTTATTGTAATTCAACCGGTTTTGCAATTGCTCGAAGTTCTATTTCTATCCCCATAGCCTACACATAACATGAAGGGAATAGCTCTGCTGAAGTTCCTATAGAAGATACATCCTTTCAGTGAGGTATCCTTTATCAGAGAATATAAAATGTCGAGTCATTCTTATCGGAAATTTCATATGCTAGATTGTCACGTTGATTCGTGTACTATTTTCTTCATATTTAAAATAATTGCTTCATCGTGCCATGAATATTTTCATCAACAGACCTGCTTCTAACACGAAAAACAAATAAAAGAAATTCTGTGATGACTAAGCAAGAGGAAAGAATATCACAGGGATTATTTGATATTTCTTCTAAACAGAGATTAATAGTCCTCCAGATATCTAAATTTCCACTCTGAGGGAATATTTTTTCCTCATGAATATTTTGTTGAATATTTTTCGACTGTTTCCTCAGAATGCAATAAAGAATATAAAGGAGAAGAACATAACGCAATGCATATAGTCAATGACGAAAACTATGGTCGTATTTCACGAGGGCGTATATATTTATCTCGCGTGATCTTCAGCGCGGAGAGGAGTTCCTACCGATTTTAACGATCGTTGAAACGAGCGTTCATGCATAATGCAGGGATCGTCAGTCCCGAAGGACCTCTTTGACTTCGAAAAACCTTATTCTCGCTTTTTGTCCTGTCACGGGGCAAGATGACACGCACATTTCGGCACTCTAGCCTTGAAATTAGTTCCACCTAAACCTTGCCGTCCCTTACCCCTGTTTCGATTATCATTATTACACATCATAAACAAAAGCTGCGATTGATATACTTATATTGAAATTAATTCTTATCTGAGAATAAGAAGTTCTATTTCATAACAGGGACATTCTTCTTCTTCAAGTATCTTCTTAGTATCGACAGCTCGATAATATATATGGAGTAGATAAGCAACCTAAAGATAATCTTCTAACCCTTGTTTCCTTAAGTCAAACAAAAACGATACCATTCCTTTTTCAGTCTACAACACAAACTTACATCAACGTGAGCAAATAAGACCATACAAGAAGAAATAAAGCAAGACCCGTAACAATATAACAATAGTTTCGCCACGCACGAATTTCGAAAGGTATAATCTGGTAAACATTCTTTGAAGTACTTTTGCGTAGTCATAATGTAATTTTTTTTTATACAAATGTGTTTTTAGGTCCTTGCAGACTCGAAACTTTTTACTTATTAATTAAGACATAAAACTACCGATTGCTTTCCAAATGGAGCAAATAATTTCGAGTCAGTAACATTCTGTCAGAGTTTGATAAGGATGGAGCTTGATAATATGAAAGATGTATTTCCGAGTGTTGCATCATATGTTATTAAGGAATTTAGTCATAGTTTGCGGTTTTACATCCTGAATGTTAAACAACACGAGACTAATCAAGTGTTGCCTTTTTATCACTAGAACTATGATAAGAGAAAACCGGGATGGGTGGAAGCAGGGGGAGAGTGAGATTAACAAACGCAGGTGCTCAGAGCTGCAAAGGCAATGAGCAAGGTAAATACTAGGAGGGCAAAGAGGCATATCTTTATCTGCTTGAAAAACGAGGGCTGAGGTGGAGTTCGGCCTATAGCGCATAAAAGTACATATTATGCGCAGTACATTCGTACGCGAGCAACAAAAAGGATCTTATCAGTTTTTCTGTCTTGTGGCACTCTCTTTATTATTATTATTCTCAAATACCCACACCTAGTACATTTATCTCGACGCGTTCCTTATATCAGTTATCACAGTACCTAGTGTAATTAAAAAAGGTGAATTCTTTTATAAAAATAGGTGGCAAAAATAGAAACAAACTTAAAAAAACTAAACGGAAATATTAAAAAATTTTTCTGGAAGAGATTTTGTGAGATTTCTAGATTTTTAAAACGATTTTAAAGAATGGTTATAATAGACCGCCTTATAACCGTTATGATCAGACCTGCGAAACAGATAATTCTTCTAATTTAATAGGAAAGGATATGATTATTAAAAAGAAACATAGGGCATGCATCGGACAACCGGAAGATGCATATATTTCCTTCACAAAAAGAGAGAAAAAACAATTATTCTCTTCTCGTATGCCACACGCCATCGCGTAACGTGAATCGCATTGAGAATGTCCGATTGAGTTTTGCGATGATAATCTTTCGACTTTTCAAGTGTCAAGACCTGACTTTGTCCTCCACATGGAAAGAAACATGCGGCAGAGTCGTTCAAAAAGAATTCCTTGATCATATCATACGGCTGTGATCAGAGGCTGGTATAATAAAGCATTCATTGCAGAAGACACGCGTATTTGTTAATATATACATACACCCTCGCTTTTGTAGTGTAGACACATATATTCATTTTTGTTTTTCACTTTTTGAGGCGTACCGCATATACCTTTCTGGAGTCAAATGTCATTCTGGAACAATGGCATTCTTTAAAAGGTAATATAATCAACCCCTTGTTTTACTCCAGACAAAATCAAATTGTTGATCCACAAGGTATAGAGTTATACCATTGATTGGATATATGGTTGGCAAAAAAAATCCAAAGAATTTTTGAGTACTTTTGGACTTATGTAATCTGAATTATTTAACACTTGATCTCTATTTCTTAAAAAAAGACCTTCTATATTAATATTATAGCATCATTAAATATACAGCATTGCGAAAATTGTTTTTATTTTACGAGGCACAGAAGAATGTAAACTGGAATGTTGGTTACCAACCAAGGTATGTGTGCCGTCATATTTTACTCGTAACTTTAAGCATTTACGAGCCTTTACACGCTTGAGATTGCATCTGTGACATTTTTTTTTATTTTAGAGTCAAATGCAACAATTGCATATATGTCACAAACAACAAGTAAGCCAAAGAGACGAAAAATTAATTTTTGGAAACAAGATTATTGAAATTCTTTATGACAATAATCGAAATTTCAAAAATAAAAATAAAAATTTAACAAGTCCTCGAGGTACCATCAGACCAAAGGAAAAACGCCACTACAGAAAATTACTTCTATCAAATATCAAATAGATATTTGATCAGTGATATTCCCCGGCCTGAAATTTTTCATAATAATTATATACATGGTCTGCAGTCCAATTTTAACAAAAAGTACAAAATTTGGAGGGAATCAAGTCCAAGAAAAATTTCAGCCTGCTTTAGAAAAATACAAACAAATATTGTCCATTCGTTGGGGTTCTAGCAGCAACTATGAGATGTCATAAATATAATAATAGAAACTTTCTACGTACCGGTCCAGAGCTTTTGTCCCCGGTATGATGTAGACAGTATGGTAAGAACTCTGAAAATGACTTACTATCTCCATTCTCGTATCCTCTGAGTATTAGGAGCGTTAGGAGCTTTTGATTATAAATTCCTTTGAAGATTCGTTTATCCATTTAGTCCTCGTCCTCTAGATTATTGATTATTGTCCATATCGTTTATATATTCAATAGTATCAAATACATAAATTCTGCTTCGCCTCACATCAGGTTAGAATCAAAAACCTGAAAAAGATAAACAGTTTTAGTTGGTGTTGAATGAGTTACTTTTTTTTGTTAATAATAAGATAAAATAAAGGTAAAATATCTTCTTACCAAAAAGATTTGTTAAATCATAACGCACTTTACTGCAGATAATATAATGCAATATATATGTAAATCCTACATTTGATTGTCCCATATCGATTTTTTGTGAACAATGTATAAAATTCGACAAACAATACTATTGTTGTTTGTTTACTTTGTAACGAAAACGTTGAACACACGCAGTTAAAAAAATAATATAGATAACCCCTAAACTTTTTGTAGTTTCATTCAGCCGTAAAACCTTTTTATTGCGTTTCGAAATTCGAACAACTTACAAAAGTTAACGTATGAAAAGACAATAAATGGACTCTATATACAATTATTATAAATATCGGCAAATAATTAAACTTTTTATCTCGTCTTTTACTGCTAACAATCACGAAACCAATTTTTCACTTCCGGTCTCTCTTTTT
Source organism: Synergus japonicus (assembly GCA_900474275.1). Taxonomy (NCBI): domain Eukaryota; kingdom Metazoa; phylum Arthropoda; class Insecta; order Hymenoptera; family Cynipidae; genus Synergus; species Synergus japonicus. The sequence continues at coordinate 29,729 of UCOH01000032.1, forward strand.
GTCAGGAGTGAAAATTTTTATATATGAAGTGCTGAGTAGTTTTTAATCTACTGATACATTTGCTATATGTTTATGTATTTAGGTAATCAAAGATATTAAACTGAATATACATCAAACGATCAAATGCGTACTGAACTCGAGAAATCTACTGATTGATGGAAAAAAAATGAAAAAAAAAACTGATATCAAAGACAATGGTCTAACGACTAACAAAGACTGAACAAGACTGATACCATTATGGCGTCATTAATTCATTTATTCATTATTGGTAAACCTGTTAAAAAAGATTCGGACACGCTTGGCATCTGATTGGTTGCTATTCGCGCGCAGTTTAAATTCATTGGGCATTTTAAATTGCGCGCGAAAAGCAACCAATCAAATGTTGAGCGCGAATATCTGCAACTTCCCGCTCTTTTGTATAGGAATCAAAAGAAAGAATTCGTGTTTTCCGTTCTGTAGACCATGTAGACCCCGTATTTTTGCAACCGTCAAATTCATTATAGTGAAACACTGAATTCTCGTTTTTTTGTTCTCGCGTTTGTGAAATTTGTTTAATTTATAATGTGTCGCACGAAATAACAAAGTTTAAATTGTCTGCTTAATTTTCACGCAACAAACTAACTCTATCATTTGACTAATCAATTGCAATCATGTAAAGCCGCAAAACACAAAGTGGTTGACATTGTTCAATGGAGAATTCTTATTTATAAATTACAAAAGTCTTGAATTATATAAAAGATAAAATCTGTTGTCACGGGAGTGTTCGGTGATTACATTTTTCAGTTTATTATTCGATGAAAGTTTAAAATAGATCGTCAGTGTTTTCCTTGAATTCCGTGAATTCCGAATAGATATCGTATATAGGTTATGTTTTGATGCCAAATGTGATTCGAAAAGATCGAAAATCAATTGCATTTCAATAAATAAGGATTCCCAGTTCCCTTGGATATTATTTTGGAACAATAACAATGGAATATTTCAAAAGGAATTAATTGGATGTCATTTTTTTTAAAGTACAAAAATTACGGAAATAGTACAAAAGTGTAAGTATAAAATTTGAGAGCTATATATGTATAATTTTTCAATTTTATAACGGTTCTTATAACTAATTTATATTATTTATTGAAATACTTATATTATTTACGATTATCAACGAACTAGGGCGGGAATATCTCAATTTGACGAAAAGAAAGGTCTGTATTCAATTTTTACAGTAGATTTAAGAAAATTGGTTAAATTAAGCTAATTCTTTAGGTTTAATTTCCGGAAACTGTTTACTTTTTCATGTTGAGAATTATTTTTTCAGTTTTTATAGAATTAATAGTATTGAAGAAGAAGATAACTTATTCTACGGTAACTAAAATTTCATATCTTTTTCAGGTTTTCGATTCAAATTTGACGTGAGAATGCAGAATTTGGCTCTTTGGCAACAGTGAATTCATGGAACTGTTAGAATAAGAAACACTGAAGTCTTGGAAAAAATAGATCCAGGTAAAATATTAGTAGATAATCGAAAATTTTCAACTGAATTTCTTTTTTAATGCATTTTCCACGGTTTTTGCACTTTGATTGCTTTTCAGGATTATTTCTTTTTTACAAATAGTTACACTTTTCTAATTGACTTTTAATTATTCATAAAAAGTATGTTGTGGAACATCATCTTGAAATATGCTGAAATATGCAAAGGAAGAAAATGCGAGAGAAAATCTGAATTTCGATTTACAGAGACCTTATGTCACCATAGTTGAGACCATTTCAGGGTGTTCCACTTCAGTGATCGTGGCTTGCATAAATAATTTAAACAAGCACACGGTGATATGGGAGTGGCTTTCGCTATGGTCCATGATGTTGATTCGCCAATCTAAAGCGTTGAGTATTGAGTCACTCTCATATCAACGAAATATGCATGTAATATACATATATCATGCCTAGCAATTGTTTACGTAAATGTCCGAAGTCCTTGGTTCAATAATATTTATATAACTGCAAAAAAGCGACGCGCCTTATCGAAAGCTTTGATGCTAAAGTTATTGAGCCATATTAAGCACGTTAAATTTTATTTTGAACTAATTACTCAAATTCTTTAAAACAATTAGCTAACATTTTCCTATATAATCTTTTTTTCTCTTCATTGACGAAATACTAAAGATATTTGAAAGAACGTAGAGATATTATTTTATAAAATTACGAATCAAGTGCGATCTGAACAGATATAAACTGCATACATAGTCAATTTTATGGTGGGTGATAAACGAGGCTTTCTCTTTTACTCTTTTATTCCATACCAGGATTAGAAAACATAGACCTTCGATAGAAATCGTTGGGTGTGGTATATGCGAAAATCGAAAGAGAACGGCGGAACGGAAAAGGCGGTTGACTTGGGTCTACAAACATTAGATATACATACATATGCAACACTATCTTATGATCTTTCGCAATCACGCGTTCCAGTTTCCTGACACATAATCAGCCAAAGTAGGACCTCACGTTTACTCTATTTTTTGCACATTTTCCTTACCCGCTTATTTCCGCGATATCGAAACCAGAAGCGTTAAGTAGGTTATTAAAAATAACTTCGAAATCTTAAGAAATTGAATGAGGTTAATCGAATGTGTTGGATGAACAGGGGGGAAAGTGCAAATCGGTGTAGAAGCATTTATAGATGAAGTGAAATTTGAGAACAATTTCGAGCGTCTAAGTCTTTCAGACAAACTAAGGACGCACCACATACAATCATATATACAACCACATAGGTGGGTAGGGTGGTAGAGTTCTTTGTGATCAAATACTCGACCGTTCCGGCCCTTTTATCCACTATGGAGGCATGGAAGGTTCAGCCAAAGAAGTAGAGTCAAGGAGGACACACCTACACCCTGAAGGCCCAGACGGGGACTACCATTAATCTCAAGGCTACCTGTGCACGCTGCGCTGTGCACTGTACTCAATTCGAGGCGATTCGAGATTCGATGGACCCTGCTCTGCATAATCTTCGACTCATGTTGCGTGAATCCCTTCGATGACTTCCATTTTCGTCACACTCCTCCATATCTAAATCTCCCAGCTAAAATATATCTTAAGACATTTTAAAAAGTTTGCCAAAATCTTGCGCTACTATTTGAGCGATTTAGATGGCGACTCTTTTTTTAAAAAGTTCTCAAAATCCCATGTCTGTTAAATGTTTTTTAATCGCCTTATCGTAAAATATTTTGAAATTTCTTTCTAAAACCATTTTTCGAATAATTAAGTAAAGTGCAAGAATAAAGACACATGGGTTCCAATGCATGTCAAATGTCATCTGTAACTTTAAAATTCGCGTGACTCCAAAGATATTTTGCAAATTATGTTGCTACATTATAAGCTTGAGAATCTTTTTCTTGATCTTGTAGGCCAAAACCCGAAGTATTTGAGAAAGTTGTTTCATTCTGGCTTATTGTATCATTAGTATCTTTCAATGTTCGCCTCTATGACTAAAAGTTAAGGGTTTTAGTGTTTGTTTTGAAATTCCTGCCTTTTAACAATGATAATAGCTTGGGATAAACCGAAATTCAGATCGACCAGTTGCAGTAATCGTATGCAGCACGGGCGCGCCTGAGGCTCTCCATAAACGACTAACCGAACAGGTTTTCTCCAGGGTGCTCTTCTTCCTCATGTTTTGCCTTAGCCTAATTACGGAGATCCGATTGGTCGACGAGTTCGAGAACTGAGATATTTTATGCGTTCAAAAGAATATCTTAAACGCTGATAATATCTCAAGAATTTTTGCTAGCTTGTATTGGCAACAATGTAGTTGCAGCCAATTAGGGATGTTTTACTTTATCTTGATTATTAATTTCATTTTATTCAAATGCGTTGGTCCTCTTCATGTTTTAAAATCATTTAATTAAATCATTAAAACTATTGCAATCTATTGCAATCCTGGTCATTTGGTCATTTCCAAATGACCAAATTTATTAACTTGGACTGGAGATCAAATTTTTTTCCCTTCTAGTCAAATTTTCTAATATTTCTATTTTGTTGGTTTAGGTTTGTTACAATATTTTGTCACTTATTCCCCTTTTTTAATGACAATAGGTACCTACTGTGATGACTAAAATTGAATTTTTTTATCCAAACTTGGAACTTTGTTCCCTGTGCTCTATTTTCTTCAAAACTTTTTTGTTGTTTTAATAATGCGTCAACTCATTAAAAACACTTGAAATTTATGAGGCAGATTGTGGAACCGGTCTGAAATGCGCATTTATGCACGCAAGTGCAGTTTCACGCATACAGGGACATATTCTTTCCATGTCACTGTCCTCAAAGCATTCATTTTAACCATAAAACTTTACACCTACGTAACACCTACGTGGATCGTCGGTCATCGTTCCACAAGTAACTTAAAACTCGGCCACTTTCTTTCCCTTTTCCCCCTGAAAGCGGTGTTCTAAAGAATCTAAAGACTCCCCGCGGTTTAAAGTCTCAACCGTTGATTCGGATGCCCTTTTCCGCTTTATCACTCTTCCTCTGAACCAGTCGCTACGTACCACTTCTCCTTTAGCTTCTCCCAGTACATATTTTAATGAACTTTAAATTCTTTACGTTATGTCATGCTCGACGTAACATTATAAGTTTATAACTGGAAAATACACGTGTAAACGTTGGATAAAGAATTTACGATTTTACGCCATCGTTAAAATTACTTAAAACTCTTCGACGTTAATGAGAACTATTTTAGTTGACGATAAAATATATCATATTCAAGATTATTAGGCTCAGTAAAATTATGGAAAAACTAGGCAATTCTAAGCAATTTTTAGGAGTTTGATGGAATTCAAGATTATAAACCATAAGATTCTTTTTAAGACAAATTGATTACGCTGTACTGATTCAAAATCAATGCTTGGAAAGAGGCAGCAATGGTTAGCGGGAACGCGTTTCTCTTCTGGCTTGATTGGTGTCAATCTTTTTAATCTTTGGACGAGTGTACTGGCTGGTTGGTTGAAGTTGAATCATACAAGTTTAACCCTCGCCTCCGCGCTACCAAGCAACCAAGTCTTAATCGCGAGTAGTAATCATCGTTATTATCTTCATTGTATCGTCGACGATGATGGCCTCTTCCGCGTAAAACATCACACGATCAAATGATTTACTAACACAGAAATTCAAATTAAATTCAAATGCAGTTACGAGTTTTCTTTTTTTTTGTAGGGCAGACTACACTTTTGAATTTCTAGTAATTCTTTTATTCCATATCATCCCTTTCTAGCAACTTTCACCTTTCCATGTCTTACAAATGTCAGTTGTTCAGTTGACGATTTAAGTGTAAGACTTTAGAGATCTACCTATTGACTTATGTACTGTGACAAGGCAGTTTTCATTTTCTTCTCATGTCCATAACAGAAGGAATATAATTCTTCGCACCATGACGCTAGCACGTGCTTTGCACGAAGAAAAGATCTGGCTAGTCGAAGATAAAGGAGAAAAAGCGGAAGACAAGAGTACGCAGCAGGTACCACAGAATTCCAGAAACGAGTCAACAACCAGACCGAGATCTGCAACCATTGTTCCTTGAATACGCATTCTCAGGTTCTATTTTGCCCAGTTTTTTCTCTCACCATACGCAGAGTAGAAATACAATTTTCGAAATAGAAAATCATGTTCTATAGGCTTTTTATTGCGTTTACGTGATGATGCATTTTATGCAGCTAACTCCACTCAGGTGTCTTGAGAATTGGGGATAATACGTCTTCTTCTTGACAGGCTACAAACAAACATTTCCAATATTTCAAGTTCTTTTAATCGCTTTCAATTGATTTGTTAGTGAGAAATTAAATATTTTAACTGCAAAGCTTTCTTTGATGGACATCCTTCCCACATTTCTTGAGTTTTCTTCGGGGGCCTCTTTGAATTTTTTCTGAAATGTATAACTGCAGCCTCCCCTCGTCGAATGTAAATATAGAATGGACCAGCTAGGCGTGTTCGTTATGTGGCTAGAACGAGAAGCGACAAGGGGTGGATCTGTTTTGCGATGCTAAGAGGATTGGGAGGGTGAACAACACTCCAAAGCCCACATGCAACAAGTTGGAGGGATATTCTATAGCCATCCGACTATACACATCATCATGAAACGCCCATGCAGGTTCTTTTCAACTTCTAGTATAGAATTATATAGGTAATATACAAAGAAGTTGAATTTTTTGGAAAGGAAATTTCTCCTTTGTCAATGTCACAGACTTTTTAACCCCGCTTTAATTCTCGGATCTTTTCCTTCGAAGCATTAACGAAGCTACTTCTTTCTGACGCGTTTCTCGTTTTGTGCTGCAGTATTTTAGACTTAATTCTCAAGGTTTCGCTTAACGTATTTAATACCAACATGTGGGTTCGTAAATTTATTCTGGGGATTTGTATGAAAAAGGAGATTGTGAAAAAAAATTATATATAGATATTTTTCCAGTGTCAGATGCAATCATCGCAGGTCGTGACCTATTCTCATCTATTTTTATACAAAAATCCACCTATTCATCTTTTTTAATTCCAGTAGATGCTGTGATGACTGGGGATAAGATATTCATTGAATGAATAATTTGTAATTAATGTTTAGTGCTCTGAGTTACATTTCTTTAAATAGAAGTAAATTCCAGTTGTAGTGGGAGTATCTTTCTCATACTTAAAGACACCTAAAAGCTGTTAGGGATAATAAATTTGTGAGTTTCCACTTGAAGGCAATTAGTGACAAAAACCGTAGATAGGAAAGGAACTTTGAGGGAAATTTCGGTTCGGAGCCACCCATAGAGCTAAAGCAGAAAACAGGATAAACCTGAAAGCATAAATTTCGAGTGAAGAAACGAGTATGGTAGCCAGTCACTATAGCTACCCTCGCTGCGGGGAGGCTCTCGTCTCTCTTTTTTCTGGACTTAAAATCAACACAAGTCATTAGTTTGCCGTTGTCACTGTTCTTTATTAACGAGCACATATTTTTCACTGAAGATAGAGTAAAGAAAGATGATAGTTTCTATTTTAATCCAATTATGACTACATATTATAAATTCATATATGTATAGGTTTGGTCTTGAAATGCCTTTCACTATTTTAGGCTTAAGTGCCAACACTTAAAACTCAAACTCTCCGAGTAGATATTTTGACATTAGATAGATCTAAAGTGACCATATCGCTCATCGCGAGGTATTATTTTTATTTCATATAGAAATGCGTGGTATAATTTTTGCAAGAAAAATTTACTTTTAACGAATGCAGTAAATTATGTAGAACAAGAAATAACTCATGATAGAACTAGGTTCGAATATTTTGCGTGTTCACAGATATGAATATTAATATGCACTTACATGTCTCCTTCATTATTTCTATTTATAAATGACTGCATTCTGTTCACGCATGAAATACATTTATATATCGAGTCCTTCTGCCTTCTATGTATCAGCAATACTGATCTTACAATTTCTCGTTAAACTTGCATGAATATGCCTCATGGTCACGTAATTCTGGCAGTTAAGACTTAGAAAACGTTTAGCCATTATTGTCATGAATAATTTATTCGAAATAGGGATATTTTTTTAAGCTGAAAGTTGTAAACTCCATATGGACTACAAAGTAGGTATAATGAAACCGGTATTATGAATAAATAGACAATAAATACGAGATGATGTGGCAATAAGATTTGATCTAAATATGAAATTTTAAATATGGAATACGTGTTTTTATGAAGATTTAAAATGTGACGCTCAGAAAAATTGTGGTGAGCAAAGCTTCCGTTTCCGTTAGAAGATGCACATTCCTGGTGACTTTCTGCATCACTGAAGATTCGATAAGGCTTCTAATGTGCCCCAATATTACTTTTTCTTTAAGGACCTTCGCTCTCACGCAAATATAAAGTCAGAAATTTCTTAGCCATATCGTCTTCCAAACTATGTCGAGCATTTCCTAACGATATAGTCTCAATATATCTCGCATATATGATATATCATCAACGTTTGTAATTTAATCCTGTCAAGTAAAATTCAAAATTTTAGGTCTCGATGCCAGGGGATTTATAATTATCTTTATGTACTTAAGGGATAACTTTGGATATGATCCTAGTGTGGTCTTGTGCTTTTTACAGAAGAACAAGTTTTCCTTGTCGTAAGCATTACAAACTTCAATTTCATGAAAGTCTACAAAAAATCTATCGACCGTCTGATAAATGACCATGAAAAAAATATTATGTCCTTCTGTAATAGAGAGTGGTAGTAGGCAAGCTGGTTGGAGTCAAATTACAAACGTGACACTACAAGGTTCCTTTGCTTTGTTAAAAATACGGGCCGACCAAATTCAGAGCTCAATAAAATTTTACGGCTGGTAACATCTCAATTTCTAGACTTTAACCAGTAAAAACATGAACATATCATAAAAATTGAAGATACTCAGGCTTCGCAGTCTTTTTTTTACTTTTAAGACGAGAAAAATATTTTCAGTCTAAATAAAAAAGTAAATCTTTTCAAGTTGGTAGCGCATCAGCGTAACAACTAATTGATTAAAATGAATAGTTGGACGTGTTGGTAGTGACATCCTTAATTAAGTTGATGGGCTCATTTGCAATTCGATGGCAAGGTGAGGTAATTAGGCTTCTCTCTTTCGGTGGGCGTAAAAGAATTCAGCTCGGTGGTATAATTCGCCACATACTAAATGAATGCTGAATCTCGTCGAAATCGAAAGAGCAAAAACAATAGAGCATGCTTCTTCAGCGAATGCAGCTTCTGAGCTGATTCGAATGCTCTAAGGAGAAATTACGACTGATTAGCGGTCCCGTCCTCAATTCGCTTCGTCACGAACATGTTCCACTGGCTAATAAAGATACTCGAGTCCTATTTTTAACTCTTCATCCTTCTCAGGTTTACTCCAGAAAGAAGAATAATTCAAGATCTCGACGGCGCAATTAATTATAACCCAGCACTTCTACTCTATCATGTGTTTTAATTTACATCTCTTCGCGGAAAAGAATCTTTCTTGAAGCAGACAAAATATATTTTTATTGTTTCTTAGATTTACAACAGTTATTTTGATACTTAGTTAACTATCCATTTTTAATTCATGGAAGGTTGATAGCAACGTATCAAAATATAGATTTGCTGTCTAATCAAGTCGCCTAGGATCACACTTCATATTCCCCTTATCGTAATTCGTAATGGTCTTAGCGTAAAAGTATATCGCTTTTGTATCACGAATCACATTATCGCGATATGCAGTTCATTGCGTATTGTATGCATCTTATTTTGAAAAATATAATTGACTGGTATAGTTATTCAAAGTACAGTAGAAAGAGAAACTAGAAATAAATCAAGATCTTTAAAGTTTTTACAAAGGATTTTATCTCGTAAGCGTGAGAACAGTCACAATTAACACTTCCGCGCCTTGCCGTTTTTTCCTCCTAACCACTTCCGTTAAATCTATTATTTTAAACTCGCCAGAGACCCGTGCGGATGCAAAACCGCGATAACTGCAACAACTAATTGAGTCAAGCAAAAAGAAAGCATTAGGGAATTCAACGGAGTGCTTCATCACTCTTTCTGATATGAAGATTAATTTCGCTTACAGTTTGTTTATGACTAAGAGCTCTAGTATATATATTTTAGCAATTTAGAAAAAAAAATTTTATGTCATAGTTTTTAGATTTCAGTATTTAATTCGCGAAATTAGACCGAAGTGTTTCAAACTTTAGGTCTCACTGCCATCTATGCAGTTAAAAGTTATCTAAATAACTCTCAATCTACCTTGCCAACAGTGGTGGAGCAATCCTTTTAAACTTATAGAGTTATAAACTATTAGAGTTTATGAGAAAATTATAAATATACAGAAATTGAGCAAATTTTCTTTTTTCGCGAACTTTCTTCACATTTCTTTTGCTGATTTATCGTATTTAGAGATATCGTAGCAATATTGATACAATTTTCGGGGCAGTCTTGGTATTTTTATAAAAATTATTTAATTTTAATGAATAATGACTCATTTTGTGCCCGAAAAAAAATTGCTAATGAAAAAAATTACCTAAGATCTTGTTATATTCAATTCTTTTTAAATTACATAGTTTGCGATGAGGTAAATATAAGTTTATTAAAAATCCTATATTTTAAAATTTTGTAAAAAGTAAAATGAAAAAAAGTTCAGTAGATATCAGTCTGTTCGAGTTTTTAAATTTGAAACCCTCAAAGCTGAACAATTGAAATTTAAAGTATTTTGCAAATTTTCTGATGTTTCTATCTCGTCGCTTTTAATAAATTAAATGAATAAATTATCGATGCTTAAAATCCTAGAATGTTTTTCAGAAATTAAAATACTATGTATACATATATGTTGTAGATGGACGATAAAATATTTAGTTATGTACAGTGTTTTTAAGATCCACTATACTATATGTAGTACAACCAAGTACTCCCATCACGAACAAAATTCCGAGTTGAATATACAATCCAAAATAATTACTATAGTAAAAACTAATTGCCGATCCGCAGGAAAAACAAAAATTAAAAATTGCAAAAGCTGATTGACTCTGCTTCTCATAAAGTTTACCAATAAGGTAATACATTTGAGTATTAAAGCAAGCGTCACCGACTCCAATCAAAAATCCTCCAATCAGGGATAATCTGGGCGAAGGTGTAATAAAGCCAATATCCTCGGTGTCCTGAAATTTGAATCATTTTGTTAACTATAGCAATATATAATACAACATTTATATTTTACTTTCTAACAGAGTGGCCACTCAATTGCAAAGTATAATAAAAATATACTTTGAAACTTCTTAAAATCCCTTCAAATGTTTTTAAATTACTTTAAATCTTCGATAAGAATGACCCCTCTGTTTCTAATGAATTAAATAAGGTAAACGCACCTGGAAGGGGGCATTGTTTGGCAGGTTTACTAAAATCGTTATGAACGCAATAACTTGTACTAGAAATCCAAAGCAGACTATTCTGAATCCAGGCCGAATTTTCAGTTTTGGAATTATAGTCCCAAGGACCAATCCACCTACGCATTCTCCAATTCCTATAAAAACACCTGTTAAACTAACAAGCTTCTCTCTTGATCCTCCCATTTTCATAACAAATCCAACACTCGAAGAATAGACTCCTGAGTAAAACGTTAAGGTCAATCCGTTATATAAAGCTGATACAGATAAAAGCATCATTTGTGGAGTTATTAATAGCAAAAAAGCATCGTTGATAGCTTTTCTGGCTAAACTTAAAGGTTTCTGTGGTAATTGTACATCTTGTACTAATTCTACTACTACATTAAGCTTTTCTGCTTCAAAGGCAGGATTTTCTTTTTCTAAAACCACCTTTTCTGGTAATTCGTTCCCCAATGCGATTAAAATTATAGTTGCAATCAGGGTAAAAATTGATAGCGTTATAAAAAGCTGTTTCCTTGTTGCCGCTTCAAAACTCGTATCGGTAAAAAAACAATATACGAAGAGATTTCCTCCGAAGAATGAAAATGTGTAGAATGTCCAAAAAATAGATGTATTGCGAGACATTGTTGATGAATCACTATTGTCTATTAAATATTTTCCTTGTCCTGTCCAAAGTAAAGCAGCACCAAATCCCGAAAACGCCGATGATGTGTATAATAAATATTTTTGAGGCCATAAAAAAGTAGATACGTAAAAAACATAAAAGACAGAACCGGTGATTATTGAAATCCGTGCACTGGTCAATGAAATGAAAGACGGAGCAATCCAGAGGAAAATGGCAAATGTCACATATACTATAGACATACTAGTATAACCATCGCCCACTATCAAGTTTTTATTCTCTTTGGTAATAATGTCTAGTACGGTTTTCTGAAAAGTTAAGAACTTTTATTCTTTACTTATGTTACGGATGTAGTTTTTCTATTGTTTAATTGTTCACTTATAGAATTTGAATCTAATTTATAAACTAATATTTGATTTGATCACAGTTAACTTATCTTTCCACTGATAACAAAGTTTGCGAATTCTTACAAAATTTGATAAAACAATCTATAAGCTTCGAAAATGTCATGCAAAATGTTTACACAAAACCTTCAAATATAATTTATAGAATACGAAAGTATCGGAAAACCCTGCACCACTTTCATCCACGTGCAGAATGTATCTGCCGCTAGATAAATTTCACAGCTATATGCAAAACAATTGTTAAGATATATAAAAAAATCTCGGAGTTTTTCTGTAATACAGTTACTTATTTTTAACTTTTTATTCGTAAAATTAATTCGTTGTTTTACATACCTCAATATTAATCGTCGTATAAAGTGCAGAAAAGATGATCATGAAACCGCAGCTTAAAATAAGCACATTGAATAATTTTCGGTCAAGAGCCATGATTGTTATACACAAGGAATACTATTGATAAAACCCAATATCTTTTATTAGGTACGAGGTAGAACTTAACAAATTCGGTACTATCTTATAGACTGGATTGTTAAAGATAAGTCTCATGTAACGTCTACCATTAGATTCAGATATCAAGTGCGAGTCTTTTTGGTTCAATCGTTTAACTACTGAAGTACAATAGGCTTCATAATTGGTGAGATTTATCAACAATGCATTCAGAGATTATTCGTATACTCCTTATCATACAGGAAAAATTATTTTCATTAAAAGAATTACTTTACTATTTACTGTTCCACTTCGGACATTGACCTTAACTCTATTTTTTTCAGTTTAATTGAACCTATTATTTAAAGTAATAGAGAATAGCAAATATTTATATTTTAAAGAACGTGATCAGTAAGGTAGTTAATGAATTTTCAGGAAAAAAATTTTGGGGAAAAATCGTAAATATTAGTATAAAGAATTTAACCTTTTTCAGTGAAAAATTACTTCGTATGTGTGCCTATTAGAATTTAAACTTCGATGAAATTCAATAATGCAAAAGTAATACAAATTTATACAAATTTATTTTCTTTCACCACAATGGCATAATTTTTAACATTACCTAATTTACATATGTCATTGTGATGATTTGCCCTTCTGCTCATCAAACTTTGTTATAGTATTTTCTCTTATACATTATTCATAAATAATTCAACAAACTAATAATATTATCATTTCTATACAAAGACAAATTTCAACAATAAATTAATTACACCTTATATTTTCATTCATTATGCAGAGAATTTCAATTTGTAATTTTTTTATTTTTAACGAAGATTAGATCAAATGTTATAGATACATATAACAAAACAAATGAACTAATACACAATGAAATCTAAAAATACTTATATAATATAGGTTTAGAAAAATTTTAGTGAATTTCGAATGATTTCAAACTATTTTAAGAGTTTTAAATGGATTTTTTGTGATTTCCTAAAACGTATATAATAAAATATAAATTTTTACTTTGAACATTGGACTGGAGCGAGGCAAAACACTATTTTATAATGTGCTAATCTTCCTGAGACTTTTTGGTACCTGAATTTCTCCAATAAACAAAAGTTATCGCGTAAGAAAAGCGATTGTTGCTGTTTAAAGAATATTGTTAGATCATCCGTTGACGTTTACCTTCTTAATCTCGTTATCTGCAACTACAATATCTACAAAATCTTTTCTGCCTGCAGCTCGAATAGAGAGGTAAATGCTGACACCGTTTTCATGCCACTTGGGTTTCAAGAGTACGCAGTACCCTTTTGCTGCAAATTTTCAAATAAAATTTGTCCTATATTATACTCTTTTTCTTCAGAAGAAAGCAGTTTTCTTTTGTTTTTCTGCTAAAATACTCACCTATTTGACCTCGTTCATGAGCTGCTGCTAGCTGATTAATAACTCTCCTTTCGACTTCATATTTAATCGAACGAGCTCCATAATGTGGATCATATCCATCCGCTAAGGCTGACAAGACTTCTCGGTCCCACTTCAATTCTATTCCGTGACGTTTTTTAGCTCGTTCGGCCCATGCTTCAAGTTCTCGAGCAACTAACTGTATAAGTTCTTTTCTAGAGAATGGCAAGAAATAAATAATTTCATTGATCCTTCCTAGGAATTCATCCCTTCGAAAGTGAGCTTTTAAAATTGGTCGTACCTGCAAATAAAATGTTTTGAGATTACTCCACTATTGGTTATAAGCATCATCAACGTGGACAGGAAGATTAAAGAAAACTTACGACTTCATCTTTAAAGTTTCGTGATATTTCTATTTGTTCTAGTTCTTGATCTTCATCTGATTTTTTATCAAGCCTATGCATAAATATCCGTTCAGCTTCTTCCCTTAATTGCTTTCCATGTTCTCCTATTTCCTCACTTGCTAAGTTTGAAGTCATGATAAATATTGCGCTTTTACATTCAATCGTCTTTCCCTTTCCATCAGTCAGTCTTCCCTAAAGACAAAATATTTGCGGTTATATATATATACAAAAAAGGCAGGTTATTTTCAATATAAAATGTACCAAGATACCTCATCAAAAAGTTGCAAAAGGACTGTTAGTACATCAGGATGTGCTTTGTCAACTTCATCAAATAATACAACAGCATTCGGAAATTTTTTTAGAAGCTTAGTCAGTTGACCTCCATCATCATGACCTACGTATCTATTACAAAATTATTTTAATTAGTCTTAGCTCAATAATATTTTAAACACTATTTGTATATAATTCACTTTTATTTTACCCCGGAGGTGACCCGATAAGTTTTGCTACTTCATGCTTCTCTTGATATTCAGACATATCAAGCCTAATGAAACTTCCAGCTTTACTTTTGTGAATGTAGTCAGCTAATTGTTTTGCTAACTCTGTTTTTCCGATTCCTGACGAACCAAGAAACAGAAATACTAATGGATGATCTTCATCAATCCAACCATTCTCCTTTCTGCGGATAGCTGCAATTATATCGATATTTATTATTCTTGGTTAATTATTTAATGGCTTACAAAATAATTTTTAAGACCGAAACTTACCAGAAGCCACAACAGAAATGGCACCTTCTTGTCCAACTATATACTGCTTTAATCTTTGTTCTAAAGGGAATCTTCGCCTCTCTTCTGCTTCCTGAACAAAAGATGTGCAGAATAATAAATAATTACTTATAATTAATAAAACAGGAATGACAGATTTGAAAACTTACCTTTTCTTTTAGTAATTCGTCGTATTTTACAGAATGTTCAATAAGCATTTCTTTAATTTCTCCTTCTTTTGCGTAATCTATAGCACGATGACCTACTTCATTCTCTATTGCAGGGTTTGCTCCTGCCTCTAACAAAGCTTTAACACATTCTTTTGAATTTGACAAAGTTGCATAGTGAAGTGCTGTACATCCTTTAAAAGTGGCTCTCTTATTTAAATGGTCTGAAAATTCTTCTTCTCGTTTCAGGATAACTGAAATATTCGATAAACTATTTTCAGTATTTAAAAATAATAGTAAATTATTACGAATCTGGATTCTTCCCAGTCCAATACATTTTAAAAACTTTTTTGGAACATTGGAAGTTTTAGAAACGTATTTAGTCAGTGAAGGTTTTAAATCATTTACATACATCAATAACTACCATAAGAAAAACTTACCATCCAGAGTGTGCAAACGTTTTTCCATTGCGGTTTTATATACATTAATAAATTCATCTCCAGCGTTTACATCAGCCCCATTCGATATTAAAAGTTTTACAGCTTCTGCTTTTCCATTTATAGCAGCTACATGTAAAGCTGTCCATCCCAAAGGGTGCCTCGAGTTTACATCGATGCCTTCAGCTAAAGCCTAAAATAGACTAAAGTTACAATATCATTTACATCCAAAATAAATAAATATTTTATGTCTGAATTATATTAAAATATCACCTTCTTAAGATCTGGAATGTTGCCAAATTGTGCCGCTCTGAAGAACCGTTTCTCTACAATGTCAACTACTTAAAATTGATTACTTAAATTTTATCACACACATTTTAATATTTTTAAATGAATCTCACCTTTGCCATAATTATTCCCATCACATAGAGCAACAGTTAGACCGACACTACTCAAAACAAACTTCCAGCTCTTACTCCCTCTTTTGCTCCAATTGCCGTGATGATTATTATTATCGTAATTATAAAATTGAGAATTTACAAGCTTACGGAAATAATGACTCAGGAATATTGTGTCAAACGCTTTATATAAAGGGCAAATCATATAATTACCGAATTTTAGAGAAATGGACTGGACATAACCTCTTTCGTTACTTCGAAAAAATGTATCGTAGATCCTAGACTTTTTCCCGATTTTTAGACCGTTTAATAGTTGTTCTAGTTGTTCTATTTTCCCTCCGAGGAAGTACATTCTCAAATTCTTTAAATGTGACATTTTTTATGCTCACCACTTTTCAAAATCACCACGTGATGAAACTTATAAATATGTTTACTTCATCTGAATTATCTACATACGTCTGTCACAAATTCATTATGTTGGACAATCATGTTTTCAATGTCGATAAGAGATTGCAATTATTAATTTCTTCATAATTATGATAATGAAATTACGCTGAATTTCTCAAAATTATTTATAGGGACTGGTAAAGTGATTAAAAAGCAAATATTTATGATTAATTCGCTCTTCTTGACGTGTTGATGATACATATTTGTGTGGAACTGACTATGGTATAAGTGAAGTAGACTGCGCATGTTTTGATAAGAGAATATTCTCGATTATATGTATTAAAAAATATTCAAACATGTATCCAGAATTTCCATATATATTCTAAACATTTAATCATTGATTTTTATAATACATTTACTCTTTTTTAGTATTAGTTATTTTATAAACATCTATTCAAAACTTTAAATTTTCCCGCTGTTGCCTTCGTGTATTTCCGTCAAATTTCGTTTTGCAGATCTGGCAACACTGTTTCACAGAATGCCAAACGTCAAATGTCAAAATGGATTATAACCTCTGAATTTGTTTGTAATGACCGTAACGACTGAAATTAATGAATTGCAATAGATTTTCCGGGTCAATTGCAGCAAATAATACATTTTTTTAAATTGTGTGCATTAAAGAAAGTGTTGTTTCGTTGCAATTGGCGAATACTAGAGTGACCTCCATGCGTAACCAATCAGGAAATTAAATTCAATTTGACAGGAAGATTAAAATCTATTTAAAGGGCATAAAGTCCGTGTAAAATGAGTTTTTTTCGTAAATTGAATTTCAGGAATTACGAAAGTATTTTAATTGATAGAAAAGTAACTGTGTATAGACAAAGATCTTGTAATATTTAGAGGTTAGACAGAAGCGATTGGAAGCCACGTGGAAAGGCTTTTAAACGTTTAAAACTAAATACTATTTTCAAAAAATGGGCGCGAAAAGATCACATAAAATAAAAGACAAATTTTCGAATCGGGACAGTAATTTAGAGAACTTACTGAAGTGGTTTATTTTTGTATTTTTTGCATCAATAACATTTGTGTTATTTATTTATTTAAATCGTGTGCAACCGTTTTATTTTATTGATGAAGTTTTTCACATTCCGCAAACCTTGAGATACTGTGAAGGAAAGTTTTCTGAAGTAAGTATATCTATATAATTTATAATATATGTATATATCTATATTATATAATTATTTAATCAATTTATATAATTAATTTACTATAATTATTTATTTTGGAATTCTATTTTCAGTGGGACCCGAAAATTACAACACTTCCGGGTCTTTATTTAATTACAACAGCTGTTCTAGCACCATTTGATTTTTGTAATACAACTGCGATCCGGTCTATAAATTTAATAGCAACTTTCTTAAATTGCTATTTAGTTAGCAATTTGGTACATCAGCTTAAAAAAAACGACGTAACAATATCGAAAAATTTATGGATAAATTTAATCAGTTCTTACAACATTGTATTATTTCCGCCTCTATTTTTTTGGTTCTTTTTATATTATACAGACATTTTTTCTCTCACTGTGATACTGGCGATGAATTTGTTGCATTTAAAAGGCCATATAAAATCGGCTGCACTTTTAGGTAAGAACGATAAGTAAATTAATAATTTTAAAAATACATACATTGTTAAAATAGTTTTACAAATATATGTACATATATATTATTTGCTTCAGGTGTAATTTCCATTCTCGTAAGGCAAACTAATGTCATTTGGGTTATTTTACTCGCCGTAGAAAGAGGAATAGATCTTTTGGAGCTAAAAGCAGGAACACCTCCAACTAATTTACGTAACACGTCAAAGCACGTGCAGGTAAAACAAGTTTCTTGTAAAATTATAAAACATTTATTTCATAATACGTGAGTTAAACTTATAAGTACTTTTTTCCACATTAACTTTCAGTTTATTGAAGGATAGAAAATATAAAAGTTTCTGATGATATGAGATGCTATAAATTTCGCCATAAATTAAAATTAAACCCGAAGTGATAATTCTGAACCTTCTCAACTTTTTCAGTGGCTCTGTGATACTATAAAAGTAGAAGTTCGAAGGGGTACATTGTCATTATTAAAGTTTGGTGTGGAAATATTCACAGCCTTGACTCCCTACATTATAGTTGGGATTCTCTTCTTGGCTTTTATCGTCTGGAATGGAGGAATCGTCGTTGGAGATCACAAAGCACACATTCCAACAATTCACATACCTCAGCTCTTCTACTTTTTCAGTTTTACATTTTGTTTTGCCTGGCCATACATGTTACCCTTTTGGAAAGACTTTTTCAAAGATTTACTAAAACATTGGACAATTTCAAGTTCTCTTATATGTTTAATGGCAGCAATTATTCATTCTAATACTTTGGTTCATCCTTATGTTTTAGCTGACAACAGACACTACGTTTTTTACGTTTGGAATTATTTTATGGGACGATATACTTTCTTCAAATATTTAATTATACCCCTACATTGTTTCAGCATCTATGCTTTTTTCAAATGTCTCTCTCATGTTAGATTTTTGTCTCGAGTTGCATATTTGACCTGTACTTGTGCAGTTCTTATACCTCAATTACTGTTGGAACCACGATATTTTATTGTTCCCTATATTTTATTCCGAATGAATCTACGAAAAGTGAATTTATGGCAAATTACTTTCGAATCGATAACGACATTAGTAATTAATTTTCTTCAATTTTTCGTGTTTGTTAACAAAGTATTTTACTGGCAGGACCAGGAACATCCGCAGAGAATATCTTGGTAGATTCAAGATATTTATTGTAAATAGGTGTATAGTTTTGATAATAACCGATTCAAAAATGAAAATGTCATGAGAATAGGTTATATGATCACTATAAATAAATATTTTACTCCGAATTATATATACATATATGCCTCGTAATTCAAATTGCGGAAGTTTTAACTTATTGACTTTTGCGCATGCGCAGTGGAATTCCCTCCAAAATCCTAACTTCCTGCAGCCTCCGTGCCATAACACAATGCTCGGCAACTCTGGCATTGTAGGTCGCGTAAATTGTTATAAACTTATAATCGACTGTTAAAAAAAAACAATAAGAATTATTAAGTCGTTAGTTTGTTCAAAAAAGTGTGATTTACAGGAATCATCACAAGAATAGTCGTGGTATGTCAATTCCAATGTTCTGAACAAAAATAACACAAACTAAAGACCAATTTCTGCTACAAATCTCCAATAAAGTTATTTTCTAAAAAAAAGTTTCCCGTTTACTAGAATTATGATTAGATTTGATAATTCATTAATTAAAAACAAGTTTTGGTCGATATTTTGCTGTTTTTTCGACGGAAAAATACAAAGAAGCCAAAACAAATTTGGTTAGTTTTGAAAAAATTCTCCATGGCGTTGGTGGGAGGTTGGCGGGTACTTTTCTTGTTCGAAATTTTAAATTTGTGTGGTCGATTCTCGAAGTTCGATTACGCATATTCTTTGTGGCAAACTTCACATAGTGCTTTAAATTCTATCAATCGGGCCGTGTGTGAAGATTTTTGTTGGGAATTTGTTAAAGTTTTAACTAAATAAAGCTTGTAAGTCGACAAATACATGTGGAATAAAGTCAAAAGTGTCTAGAATCCGAGAAATGTGTATAAAAATATATTATAGGTAAGGTTTTTCTGTTAAAAGATTCAACAATCTTTGTTCCGAAATTTTTTGGAGTAAAAAATTCGAGTAACCGTAAATAAAAAAAAATCTTTAAATTTAAATTGGGAGGCATCTCAAGTGATACATTTCTCTGAAAATTAACAAATTGGATTAAACATTCTTAACGATTCTGGTTATTAACTCGTTAAAAAGCTTTTTTAGTGTTTATTGTAAGGTTGGCTTCGAGGGTTCAAATTTAAGGAACAAAACTAATATACTGAATACAAATTTCAATTGTTTGGTTTCAGGGTGTGTGTTGAGTGTAGTTTAGTGCAAACTAATTCAGAGGACTTGGATTAAGGATTAAAAAGATGGAATGCTGAAAGGCTGAATGGATGATTGAGAAATTTTCTTCTGATTTACAAGTAAGACAAATATCTAGATTTGAACATGGGGATGTAGACGGTGAGTTCTTTTAAAAATCACTCCTGTCTTCATCATGCTGTAGAAATCATCGACAAATGACATCGCGCTTTTATTTTTAATTGTCTCTGCTGAATTGACCTCATAAAAGTGTGACATCATTTATGGATGAAGTCGTATATCAAATAGCATATATAATCAGGTTGTTATTACTACATAAATCACAGAGTGACCATTGCATTATTGGTGAAAACTAACAAGTTTTAGTACAGAAAATTCGTTTTTGTTTAATTTTGTCAATACTCTCAAATTAAAACAAGCTGAAAGCTTGGTAAAGTTAAGTTTAATTAAGCAATTTTCCCTTTTTGCAATAAATTTTGTTATCGAATTATAAATTAAGTATCAAATTCAGCAGAATTTATATATACCACGTGGTCACTTTGTTGATTTGTGATTGTATCATGTATATTTTTACTTGCATTTGGTTTTTAACAGGATTTGTTATAACCATTCTCATTATCTTATTATACAAACTAAATTTGGGGTTTGGGGTAAATATTGAATTTTATACTTTTTTATACCTATAATTGAATATTTTCGAATTGAAAACCTGAGGAATTAGGAAATCTTGAAGGATTTAAAATTTAATTCGCGTATATTAATAAACCGGTCAATACCGTTCGAAAAAAGTTACCCGATTTATTTAATTTGAGATTAAGTTCGCTTATAAATTTAAAAAACAAAGATTTGTTACTAAGCGAAGTTCTATATTTCGGTATTTTACATCTTAAAAAGGAGAATTCTTAAACTTACACTTAGGCTATCATTAATCGGTATGTAAGTATGACTATCATCGCAGCACTCGTTTCAACCTATAAGTATGATACAAATATAATACATGTCTCAAGTCTCTTGATATTTTGCCGTCCTTTCGCTTCTGATATTGCAAAACATCCAACGATTGGTTACATAGATACCTCGCCAATTGATTAAATTAACGTAATAATTCTTAATCTCTCAAAACAGTCTCGTCGAAATTTGGTAATTAAATTTACCGAGAGAAATTTCTCTTATCGAGTGATCCAAAACTAGTATTCAAGTACCATTTTTTGTAACCCATCTTATTGTCCGCTCATTATTCGTAATTCGTAATAGGCTAGAAGCACTCGCAGTCAGTGTTGAAATAAATAAACAAAAAGAATTTTGAATTCTTAAACCATATACTATAAGATTTTCAATTAAATTTCTAATTAAATATATTAAATTTAATATATACCCTATCGTTATCGCAAACATTTTGATCAAGGCGGTTTCTATCAACTATAAAGATTAACATTATTATTCAAGATTTAAATTATTTGCACATTTTTTTTTTTTGTTAAATGTAAAATTGGTAAAGCGTAAATTCTGAGAGAAAAGTTGTAGAGAGAAGATTGAGGAAAAGAGTGATGTCGACCTAAAGTAATATTTTCAGTCCCAAATATCCACTCTAATATGAAAATTCTTTTAATTTCAATTGGTGCATCACTAAAATTAGGATTAGTTAAACATTTTTTTAAATGCAAGAAAGTGATAAATAGTATTTGTTCTCGCGAAAGAGTTTCCGGCTACACTCCATTGGGAAGCGCAAAAGTTTTACTCTAAAGAAAAACTAAGGGTTTCAAACAAAACATTATATGTATGCACACAAAATGAAGAGGCCAGGGCAAGAGCTTTAAAAACGACAGAGAGAATAATCCAATTAGCTTGGAATTTAGAAAACTTTCAGTAGAAATACTGATAAAAGTCGATAATACTGTTCAGGAGAATTAGAATTAATTTAGAGTTTTTTTCTAAGCTCTACACATCCTCTTTTACTAGAGCCTCTTATTTCTAACAAAGTTTAAAAACTTGCACACATAAGAGATTAACAATAAGTACTTAAATAAATAGTGGCATATTTTTAATTTATAATATAATTCGCGCTAAATGATAAATCTCTTCATTTCTTCTTTCTCAACCGAAACTTCTATAACATTCCATTTAATATCTTGTCTAGCAAAAATAAATATCCAAAAGTATAACGAAAAGACTCAACAGACAGACCATGAGACTTCCTAGATTCGTCACTAAAGCAAGATGTCCCCTGAATTGGTCATTTTTCATTAAGACAATGTATCAGTTATTAACTAATCTCTACCTTAGCGGCATTTTTTCTCCTGCAATACCATTTCTATATTTGTCAACTCGATATCTCAATCTTGTAGCAATGTCATTGCAGGAAAGAAAATGTCATAGAGATCAGAAAACTGATACATGGCCTTAAGGCTGTTTGAACAAATCCTAATCTCAAAATTATATCTTCCCATTTTACTAAACAATTATTAGGGTTTGATATCTTTCCGCTTTGTGAAATGATTAAATAATTTGAATTTTGAGATTGTAATTTGCATCCAACACCCTTAAAATGAGCCTCTTCGACAACTGTTTTTTTATGTTAGTAGAGAGTAGTAGATTACGTTTGAAGATAATGAATAATCGACTTTATTAAACTATACAACAAAGTCGACTCTTTTTATCTTCTGCGCGATATTAGAGTATATTGGAAAACTTACGATCCTATCTAACACAATTGATAGATAGGAAAGGTTGTAACAGATTCCTGTTCTCGACATTTTGATATTTCGTAAGTTCAGGTCTGGGCTAAATTTTGAAATTTTTGGACAGATTGATTCTTATAGTAATTATTATTCTCATCTCAGACCAAATTTCGTGCTTTTGTAATAATTCGGGCAAGATTTCATAATTTAGTACAGACGAAGACTCATACATTTCTCAAAGTCGGTAAATGTCGGTAAATAGAAGCCTACTAAGACCCTCCCTGCCAATCTGCTTCTAACTCTTATTGCAAAAACTCGGTTCTCATTCTCGAAACTAGAAACGATTTGAGTATAAAATTAGTACCAATCATTTGAACAGCAGGAATTGAATTATTGAAAAAATGTTAAATTTACTCCAGGAGGAATCAATAGCCTTTCTAAGTTCGAGGACAAGGTCTGACTTTGCACGAGGAACTCGTGCAGGGGCGGACTCGCAATATAGGAACTCCACGTAAGGATTAAAATACATAAAATAGAATATGAAAATATGAAAACAGTTTTTAAATAGCAGAAGTGGTGAAATTTCTACTCGTAATTTTTTCCCTCCATGAGAAATAGAGCTGAATCGAAACTTCTCTTTTTTATTTAATAGTACCTAACAGTCTTCGTAGAAAAAGAATGAATCAAATTATGAAAGCAAGAACCTGCAGAGTCTTATTATAAGACAAAGACAACATTCATTCTTTATCATTTTATCATACGTTATCAAAAGATGAATATTCATTTTACTTCGAAGGAATACCATTCTTCCTGGCACGTCCGTCCCTGCAATCGAACAATCATCACTGAAGAGGTCAAGGCTAGTGCGCCAGTATGACGTACATTGCTAATTTTTTATTTATAATCGCCCAATATTCTCTTCTTTTTCGGGGAAGTAGTATTTTCAGGCACTAGATCACATGGTTCGCCACAATCTCGTTCAAATCGACACTCTAAATAAATTCTAGAGGACAGTAGAACGAATCTTCGTTTTCTTAGTAGAGAATTAAATTCTTGGTTTTCTTTTTTTTTTCATCGAAGCAGATCTTGGATATCATACGATTAATTGTTTGAGTTTAACAAGATTCGTGGAACTATAAAGTGTCATATTGAGAGGGGCACTAGGCTCATTTTTCTTAGTTTGCGTGTGCCACGCAAGTACTTTTGTGCAATTATCGGCTAGTAGCTCGATTTCTCTGGGTTCGAAGGGCGCGAGACTTTTCAAAAATCCATCTTCTTCAAAACCAGCTCTATAGGGCATGGAGGCATTTGGCCTCTCCAGGAGGAACTTAACATTTACTGCAAATCCAGCCATGTCTACAGGGAATTTTCGCCCTGCTACCCAGCCATCGTAGAAACCAGAAAATTTCCCGTTCTTTACGACTGGGGAACTTAATCCGTATTTAGTGCAGAGACCCACAGGAAACATGGATACTTTTTTCGTATTTCTTATCTGGAAAATAGAGAAGAAACTTGTAGATTTTTTTAAGGTTTTTAACAAATATCAAGTTTCGGATTTTCTTATATTACGTTACGCTTTCTGCGAACTAAAAATATTTCTAGAATTTTGTGATTATACTTTTATTTTTACCTCATCAAAAAGAGCGATATCATATGTATTATCGTCATCAGCAAAATAGAGTACTCCTCTCGTTGCATTTGCACGTACCCATTGTAAACCTCGATTTCGATTGGAAACCCCTCTTGGCTTTGCTCCTTTCTTCTGCTTGTACTTTTCAGGCATTGGTGCTGTAATCCAAAGAAAAATCTCTCTTAAATAAATTCCTCTTTTCAATATCAATTTGTAAGGAATTGGAGCGATCTTTTAAAATCTCTCTCTTATTGAAATGAGTTACATTCTTATCATTCTAATATTAGCCCCGTTCTTCAGATATTTTAGATTCAAATGAATATTTTTGTAAAAAAATTGTAAGTCTAGCCAATTATAAAGTTTCCATCTGAAATTATTCAACTTTAAAGATTAAAAATATTTTCAAGAGTAAAATCAAAATGAGTAATCTGGTTAGGTAAAGTGAAAAAAGACTTGAGAATGAAAATACATAGTTTAAAGTCTCAAACTCACCAACTAAGTGAACAAACTTGAGACCAGTTTTCTCAAGAAGTTTAGTGACCTGTTTGGTGGCAACTTTTGCATCTTCGATAACCAACCAATTCACGTTTTTAACTAACATCAGAGTGTGGGACATTCTTGTCAGTTCAGCAATTTGTTCTGGACGTCTGTAGGTTGGCGTTATGATATAGAGAGGATCCACTATTTCCTGAAATTGCCTGGACGGTGAATAACACGGGGGTAATGTCTTTGGTGTTGTCGGTATCTCTGTTTGCATGGCACGATCAAAATTATTTAACGCTACTTCCTGACGAGATGCGAGGCCACTTTTATTTATTGCTAACTGACTTAGAAGCTCCTGCATTAGACGTTTCGTGATGTCTGGACTGAGGCCATAGGACTTTTGCACCGAATTTATTGCCACACGTATCTGAAAAAAAAAGTAAATTAAGAAAACTGGGGAATCCCATTCATTTTAAAAACATTAAATTCTTTTATAAAACCCTTTTCGTGTTATTTTGATACTCTTTTAAATTTCTAATAATACTCTAATAAAAATCATTATAGTGAGGGTAAGAATTCTCGGATCCACCCCTAAAACCCACTCCCTATGTAAATGTGAATGAATTTAAATACTTCTTCTATATGGCAGACAACGTTTACACTAATAGTAAATATAATATAGTCTAGGATTAGACATTCCTTTGATAAAATAATCAATGAAGCCTCATAAGCAATCTGAATAGACGAAGAATGCATCAAATATTCGAATTATTCCATTGAATATTAGCACTCCTGAGCTGAATTTGAAATGCGATAAACGTTCGAGAACCGTGAAATAATCCTGTGAAATCACAATAAAATCTTAAAATATTCATTATTAAATTTTGAATTATTTGATATTATATCTCATACTATATTAAAGTTAAACTCCTTATTGCATTTACGAATGAAACTGAGACATAATAAAACTTTGCTTTGAAGTATTTTAATATGCAAAGATCAACATTTCAAAAGTTCGGTACGCGTAGCCAGGGCCTTAATTAAAACTTTATCAATAATAAACTTGAATTAATATACTCTTCTACTCGATCATTACTTTATAGTTAAACTTTAATCATTAAATTGAACGAAAAAAGCCTTGTCACCTAATAGAATTTGGCAAAAAATATTTAAGAATATAATAACGAGTTCGATATATTGGTTTATAAATATATTAGCCGATGGTTATACATATATAGAACAGTGTCTTATTAGTGCGGCAAAATCCACATGATTAGTGACAGATATTATTATATAGAAAAGTAGAAACTGCCCTACTTCTATGATTGAAGAAGTTTATGACAAGGGTAATTTATTAAGATGAGAAAAACTTTGTTTCTTATAGTTTTTTTTTTTCGATATTATAGCTTCCAATACTCATATCATGACGTAACACGATATTGAAATTGAAAAAAGTTCGATTCTCACCATTTCCTCTGTGATTCTCGGTGTTCTGGCGTAGGTTTCAAATTCTTCCCCAGGTTGTAGATTGGAAGTATCGTCTAGCGAACCAGCTGAATTGAAAGCTGTTACTTGATCAAATCTGACTCCAGTTGAAAGATGGTATTGGTAGAATATGACACATATTCCTATCAAGGCAATCACCCCCATCTTCATGGATGGCTTCATCATATCGACTCCTATTAACATCCAAGAAAACTTAATTATTATATAATAATTATTCTTGGGAATTGAAAAATGGATTTTAAGTCTGATCATGTCCTTACATTTCCGCAATTGGTTTAAAGTTAAATACAGTTCACGCAAGCAGAATTTTTTTTCAATTTTCGCTTTTTGTGC
This sequence comes from Synergus japonicus, assembly GCA_900474275.1. NCBI lineage: Eukaryota > Metazoa > Arthropoda > Insecta > Hymenoptera > Cynipidae > Synergus > Synergus japonicus. Next base: position 56,632 of record UCOH01000032.1, read on the forward strand.
ATCACATGATAAGGATATGATATTCATGATTTGTATGAATGTTTCGAGCTACGCGCATTCATAGTCGGCATACATGGCATCAGCAAATTTCGTGCTGGAATTCCGGTTCGCATGCTTCGTCAAATTTTCCGACGCATTCAAAGCTCTAATGACGTGATTTCGTAACGAAGTAACGAGTTAAATTTCGAATTACGTTGAAAATGATTTGCATTGCAGACATCATATGCACACTGAAAAAAATGGCTCAGCTGTCCCAGTTAAATATTTAGGAAACAGAAATTTAGGTAACACAGCTATATTTTCTTGGAATTACGAAATCCAGCGATACTTCTGGCTGGGACAGCTAAACCATTTTTTAGTGTATATTTTAAAACAATTAATTACTAAATAATTACTAAACAAAATAGGCAAAGATTTTTAAGTGCAATCATTATAGGTCGTCATGTATTCACCTTTTTTAATGGTAATAGGTGCTAGGATGACTAATTGTTAAACGACTTGGAAATATCTAAAATTTAATTATCCCTTCAGAAGTAGAAATAATAAAATAAAGAATTCTATAAGTAATTAAAAAATGCACAAAAATGACAAGTTTTAAAATTTATTGAATAAACGAGGGTGATTTGAGTTTATATGAACCAGGATTATTGCTATCGTGCTTTGCTTCAGTTGTCAATAAAAAGAGAGCAGTGATTAGTTTTTGGGGAACCTTTTAGCCGCCTCTTTGAATCGATGCATCGTGAAATTGAATTCTACGAATTAACGGTGTTCACTTTTCCGTCGCGTTTATTTTATTTTTTTTATTACGGCTTTCCAGCATCGTTTGACATTCTATTTTATTTTTGTGGAAGCACGTAAAACTGTTCTTGCAAAAGCGGTTTATTTTATATATATAGAAAACGTTTTAATTTTAGATCCGACGGTTTTCAGTCAGGTATTTACATGCTGGTATGTATTTTCAGTATTTGATCAACCTACATTATTAGTTTCCAGAAATCGTAAATAAAATTAATGAATTAGCTTTACTTTCCGACAAAAACGACTAATTTAACTTTTAATTGGATAAATTTGTCGAACAAGAGTCTAATTAAAAATAAAACTCGCTGACTAAAGTTTCGTATTCGGATATAAATATAAAAATAAATACGTTTCGAGTTTATTTCTCGATCCAATTGAAAGTATAAACATCGAGAATATTTTAAGTATGTTCTCGGTGTGCAGTCAAGCGAAAGATTAAGTAATGATGTTTTGTACAATGTTCTAATCAATTATCTGAATTAAATGAAACACGTGAGATCGAATTCACAGTTATTTTAATTTTCTTTTAACATGACTGTCTTTTTCTTAATTTTGTATCAACCATTTTAAGGACTTTAAATTTGAGCTTGACTATATACCGAGAACATCCTTAAAATCCAAATTGAAATTCTGAATTTAAATTGACGTTTACTTTACATTTACAGTATTCACCTATAAATCCGAAGGGTTTCCCACTTTAAACTACTTGAACCGATTTCAATTTTAAATTTCATTTATAGAAAACCAACGATCCGCAACTTGTAATTTGGTTCTCAAGCTTTTCAATACCGTTTCTTACTCTTAAATCTTGAAGAATTGGGTTGATATAATATATGATTCGAAAACGGTTCTTTGATCTGTGATTCGTAGGGTATGTCGTATGCTAAAACGGCGGAATGATGAGGCGAAGGGAAGAAAATATCACCTTCTTTGTGAATATCGAGAAAGAGTTACGACATTTGTCTTCTCAGTTAGATCGTATTCATTCAAGAGGAATTTTATTTTATATTCTAAATTTTCTTCGAAAATATTTACCATTACTTTGGTGAATCAAATGTTCGAGAGGGTGGAAAACGTGTACACGCGCTTCCGTCGTGAAATCAATATTCCAGATTTCAGGGAAAGCAAGCAAAAGTCCCGGTCGTTATGTGTCCCGAAGGTGTTTGAAAAATGATGAAGACCCCAACCCTCGTAAATTTACGTATGACACGCTACAACCTCGTAATTTTATTACGACCACATCTTGACATAAAAACTTTCCTTAAAAGAAAAATTAATTAATACATTTTTTTAGTTTCAATTACATTACATAGAATTAATTCCCTTTTTCTTTTATTGAATTTCCTATGGAATCTTAAAATTAGATTCGTTTAGAATCAAACAGGCTTCAAAGAGCATTGCATTTGATTCTATTTTAATAATTCCACTCGATTTGCATTTCCTTATCGAACCGGTAAGCTGGGAAAAAAATACAATCGCGTTATTCCAGTAAAAATAATTAGAGTGACTATGAGTCTTATTTTAAAACAATTTCTTAACTCTAATATAAACCAATTAAAAAACTATTACCTGATGATCTAAAAACTATTTCGAAATTCTTAAAGAACTTCAATTTGAATACAGATTTAATTCCATTAGAAAAGATTCAGGTTTTAATGCATCCAATTTGGAAGTAAGCAGTTAAATTGATAGCAATAATTATAATTTCGTACACGCTTCATTAAATTGATATTTGATTTAACTGATTAAATACAGTTATACTAACTAAGGCAAAAATAGACTGTACTATTTTTAAATATTCAAATATAAACGTGTCATTATTCTCATCGAATGCTTTATTTGAATAATTAGTGTGTTCGATATTTTCATTTAAAAAAAGACTTTTGCATTTTAATATCTATGTCTTTAAAATCTAATTATCAATTATTTGCGTCCGTGTCGTCGTGTTTGACTCGGTTGCTATAGCATCTTGGCCCTTGTTTAACACATTATCGACTTAAGAAATAAGGGACAGCAGACTCTGCGGAAAACATTTCCTTCCGTTCTAGTTAATTAGCGTCGTTTGTAATCTAACGCGGCTTAAATTTTAAACTTGTGTTTGAAATTGCGCGAACTCGTTAGTCGCAAATGCGGTTAAAATTTAATGAGCACTAAATAAGAATTAGGGAAACTAATCTCCATTTAAGACACCTGCATTTTTCGTATGAAGACAAACGTTTCAAAAAATAAAAGCTTGTAAGGTGGGGACCGGATAAGTATGTAATATAAATTTTCGTTGGCCAGAAATTTTATTCATAATTTTAATCAATCATAACTGTAGAATAGCCATGGATATAAAAGATATAGCTTCTGAGATTAAATTATAATTTATAAATGAGGTTTTGCAAAAGCGGATTGGAAAAGATATTCGGAAAAAGGATTTAGAAAAAAGGTTTGGAAAAGGAGTTACATATGCGGTTTTTTAAAAAGATTTCCCTTTTCCGCCCACTTCTCTATGCATTTTCCGTTCTATCCACTTAACCTCATGCGTAGCCCCCCCCCCAGTTTAGGTAGCGACCACTACTTTTCACACATGGTTTGTCCGCCCCTGCCAATTTGAAATTAAAGCACGTTTCTCCCTCTCATTTCATTGTTAATAATCGCTTGAAATTTTCACTGTCGCAACACTTGTGCATTTAAATGACCACAGGATACAATAGGCGCAATTCACAATAAATATAGGTACTAAATATTATGTACCTTGAACGTAATATAAATGCAGTCAGAGGACCATCCATCTAATACTGTCATATTCAAGTATTTTGCATGCCCTTTGCAGAGCATGAGCCTCTATGAATTTGAAACCCCGGCACCAACTGATTTCAAAGCTAATGATAATAATAGCCCATGGGCAAGCTTTATTGTATTATTGATAGAGTCAACTAAATTAGTTCCTCGTTGTTATGTCTGGGCTCTAAACTCGATTTGGATAAATCAGGATAACATATGAATATTTCGCATCGAATCTACCTAAATCATTCATTCGATAAAGTGGAATTTTTAGATATTTTTCGATATCGATTCAGCTTTATGGTTTAAAGTTGAATCCAATACTCTCAAGATTCCTTTTTTTTTTCTCTTTCTGTCTTCCATTTTAGACATATTTCTGTAAAATGTACTTTGATGTACTCTAATAAAGCTCATCTGTACACTCAAAGGAGTTTCGACTCGAGCATAAAATTTCAGTTACTTTGAAATTTATACTTGTCTATTATATCATCGAAGAAAAATATTAAAAGATATTTATTATCATTTTTATTAATTAGTAAAAGAAAATATTATAAATGGTCGATTTCAAGCTGAGGATTTCAATCACATTCATTAAAAAAAATTATTTGATATGAAATACATCAAATGAAAATTTTAAGATTCAACTCCATAAAATTCGAATAATTTATCATCTTAATTACCCGAATGCTACATGCGATGGCTGTTTCGTCGCTGCCTTTCCCTCTCCGAATGATAACGTCCTCCGCCCTAAAACAAGAATAATTTTTTTTTAAATAATTAATAATAATAATAATAAAATTAAGTATTTAAATTCAATTTATTATCCGAGAGTACGTACTTATTATTTTAATTTATTATCTAGAATATCACGTAAGATTAAAAATAAGGGGAAGTTTGTAAGTCTCATTAAAATGAAATATTTGAATTAGTGGAAATTATGAACATCCTACAATTGTAGAAATCTTCAATTCCTGTATATTCAAAGAATTTCAATTTATCGAGAACAATTCTAGACAAAGCTTCCCTCGCTTCTAACACTAAAGATAACAATTGCATTTATTTTCTGCACTTTACACTTACTACTTCATTCACTACTTACTCTTTTCGTCTCAAAATTTTCTATTCGTAACCGTAACTATTAAAAAGATATTTGATAAAGTTTAGAAATACTTTGTTATATATTTTTTGCTGAAAAGTTGAGAAAAATTTGTTCACTCCCGAAACTTTTTTAATAAGAACTTTCAATAAAGAGGTTCTAGTCCTGAATACTGAACCTAGCCAGCAAGCAGGCCTTCGACACGAGCTTTATTTTGATAAAGAACAGGAAATACTTCCGTCACACGATAAGAATTACACATTTTAGAGTAGAGTTCTGTCAAAGTAGATCAGGCTTTTTTGTCAAGCAAGCTTCGCACTCTTTCCTCTATTGTAGAAAATTCAACTATCTATTCCGTTTATTGTTAAAAATTCAACTAGTATTATCAGGACAATCGATATCATGATATCATTTATCTAGAAAATACGATAAAAATTCTAGAAAAACTTCCCCCGTATCTAACAATAAAGATAACCTTATAGCAGTTATTTTTTACATTTTCAACATACATACTATTTCATTCACTACTTACGTAAGCAAGCATTCGACTATTCAACTACTTTTGATTGAATATTTGACTTAAAAAAAATATTTTAAATTGAATTAAATATAGTATCTGATGAAAAGGTAATATAAATAAATATAAAAAATAGGAAAAACTGAAAAAAGTATAAAGTACTATTTTCGTGAGTGAAAGTCTGCTTTGATAAGACGTTTTATTGCACTTCAAAGGTCTGATGAGTGAGATCGTCTTGAACCCCTTGGGCTCTTGCATTTCATTGGCTTTAAGATCGGTTTTCTTCGAAGCATTCGACTAGTAAATTTTAAAGTACAAAATGAACACTTAAAGACTGAAAAAAAACATAATATCTAAATAGAATATTTATGATTTTCAATTTGGAAGCATTTAAATGTAGAATAATTTAGATTTTGAATTGTAAAACTGTTTAATTTAACAGATTCTGATAAAATGAAAAATAGAGAAATTATTCTAGAACCTGGTTAATGAGATTCTCAAGTCAGGATTAATAGTGAAGGAAAATAAACAGGCACTTGTTATTTCAAGAATGTAGATTACAAGCCCCATACATCCTTGCGTGTGAAAATTCCATTAAATTTATAGATGAAACATGTGTTATTAGCACAGACCAGAAAATCACAGTTTTTACGGAACGGTGCAGCGTAGTCACATGCGGCGTGATTAATTAGGCTGTAACTTCATGTTTTACGAGTTAAAATTAATATTATTAATAGCTCTTACAAGTTTTTCATATTTTTAGTTTGAATTTATTGTACATAGATATGTTTAGAATCATGATTTGATTTAAAAGAATTTTTCTGTACTATATCTTCTTTAATATCTATCTTTGGTGAAAATCAATTTGCAAAACCCATTACGGCAAGGTGAAGGCTCAATGGAAAATTGAAGACGAGGAAACTCGGTCAATAGCATGAAGCATAGAATAGTCATCGACTTGACGCAGTAATTGCGATGCTTATACCAAGAAAAAGAATGTTTAGCCAAGCCAAACAAAACTATTCTTTTAGTAAAATATTCCCTTGTCTTTATTCACATATTTTATCGATAATTCTTCTCGCGTTTAAGACTCATTCTCACAAAGAAAATTTCGTATCATTAAAAAAATGAAGTGACATTTCTCATACTCATTTTGAAATGAGAAACTTTAGTCTAGATTTTACATGAAACAATTTGATGCGGGTGCAAAATTACTCGAATTCGCCTCCAGAGAGAGAAATATTAAGTGAGAAATGGAACATTTTTATGTCAAATGTACATTTCGAACGACATCACTTCGTTTCATTGTCAGATCTATATATTATATATGTAGAATATAGAGTTACATCATATATGAATACATATATACGATGTAAAAAAAATTTATATCGATTAACTATAATAGGACATAATAATTAATCCACAATTTCGCAAAAACTAACCCTCGTGAAATAAAAAGCAGGGTTTATTGAGAATAAATTTTCCTCTTGCTGAACTTTATATGGTAATATATTTTAATCGCTGACGATTACTACCACAATATCCTATATTACGATTTTTAAAATACTGATGATAAAAAATAGATGACTTGTCGAGTGTCCGCAGTTTATTCGTGATCTGATTGGTTGAGAGATAGTCACGTGAACAATCACTAATTTATAAAATATTAATTATGGAAAATGTGTGTAACGTATCAGGATTTATTTTCGCTTGAAAATAACTTATTAAAGACTAGAAGCAGCTGCTAAGATTTCAATAAGAGGGTGTGCATTCTAAGAAATGTAAATTATAGGTCAAACGTGCTTTTGTTTCGATTCGATTCATTTTCTATTTCGACTGGTTAGTCCTTAAGATCGAGTTTTCTGCTAAAGAGATTTATTATCAATTCAACTTTCAACTAAATCCTCTTTGTAAAGAGGATTATTGATGTTCATTCACGCGAGAAAAGAATATTGTTAAAACAGTTATGCCTGCAGATGGACGCAAAATATGCATAGCTGAAGGTGCAAAACAAGTACTTGGATAAAAAAGTAATTGTACATAACAACTGTATTGTTGGACTTTGTGACGCAACCTTGATTGCAAATGTTCCTATTCTCTTACATTACGTCTGCCTTTCTTAATTATGTAAATGCATGTTTAACATGTAAATACGTATACTGTTAAAAATTGGAACGTCTTTTTATTTTCAAAGCAACTGCAAATAACAAAGTTACGTAAATTCTGGTATATATTTAGAAATGATTTAAATAATTATTGCTGGATGTTAAGGAAAACCTCAGACAGAATTTTAAACTCTGATCTGGAGTTTCATAAAGTTTTATAAAGTTTTAATGGAGAGCTATAAATTTTGATATTAAATTCGAAACTTTTTAATTTAGGGTTACCACGCAATGTATAAGCCAGGGAAAATCAGAGAATCATTTTCTCAAGAGGAAACAAACATCGATAATCCTCCTGAGCTCCTTTTTTGTGGTCGACTGGAAAATTTGTAGTATCCAGTTTCCAATAAAAGAAATTTTTGAAGTTGCCATATAATATTTTGTAAAATAGTACAATTTAAAATTAGAAACATCCAGCAATTCTTATTTATAATTTAACCATTTTTAACTTGAATTTAGGATTTTCTATTACAAATTGTAAAAATCTTCTTAATTTTAAAAACACACATTATAAACTATATTTCAAAATTATGAGAATTATGAATTTATACAAAGCGATTAATTAAGCACGCTTTGCATATCCGGCATATAGTCGAGCGAAGCGAAAATTGTTTAAATTTTCTCAGATTGCTCGGCATTAATTAAATACTCAGTGGGAACCAAGTGCTGACTGATTTTCAAGTACTGTTTTAAAAGCTTCGTTGTAAAAGGAGATAATGTGATTACTCACGAGGTCATTGCTTCCGACGCTGGGAAAGTTTTTTTCTGATTTTTCATTTGCAATTAGCAAGTATTATAAATACAATTATTTAGAAACACGCATGAGTTAAAAGTTAAATATCACGAGATTTTCCTCTTGAGATCATTTAAGAAACTAGATCGGATTATACTTAATGTAAAGTTGAATGTGGAATATATCCTCCAATCTTTAAAATTAAAACAAACATAAAAATTAATTTTTTTAAAATTATATCAATACTCATTTTTCTCGTCATTATGGAAAAAATTTAACAAAATTATATAATTTATGAAGAGCCCAAGCTGGAAATTGAATCTAAAAAGGATTCTAAAACTTGATTTCGTTCTTTGTTTGAAACCTCGGCACTATGCTGACTCATTGGGCAAAGTTTGCTCTGCAGTAATTTGCTACTTATTATGCGTAAGTTAAATCCATGTGCCGGGATTCGATCATTCTTAAGGTCATAAGTAGCTGCTACCATAAGAGCAAATTTAGTTTCGCCAAATTAATGTCCGCAGTAATAAATATTTTTTGCTAAAATTAAGCAATTTAGCTTTGTTTGCATGGACGTAAAGTTAGCGAAACTAAATTTGATTTTATGGTGAATAATACATGACCTTCAATTTAAAATCCAATCTTACCAAGTCATAAAATTCGAAAAACCGTGAAAATGTTAAAAGATTGCATTGGAAAACATCTCAATTGAAAAAACTTGATTTTGAGGTGCATTCAGATTTATATAAAATTGAATATTGAATCCAGAATTTGGCATCTGTTCTCAGTCATCTTTGGGTATAATTAAACTCTAATTAGATGAAATGACACGAGAGCGATCGATCAACAACAGTTATGACTCGAATTGCTTGATTAGTGAAGGCATTAAATCAGCACTCGATATCGCATTACGCCAATTAAATTGCTATTTGTGATTGTTAATGACTTTTTTACTATGTCCATAATTTTCTCTAAAAGTAAACCTATTGCTTTTTAATTGAGTCTTAAAACTCATCAACCTTGTTTTAACAACTTTTTTGACATTGACACAGTCAATTATTGTTCCCTTCATAAAATTTTGTTGGACCGCTTATTATTTGATTGTTGTTCAGATCGCAATAACAATCCATCCATGAGGGACAATGATTTTCACGGTTCGTTAAATTCTGACCATTGTTCTAAACGTGAAGTCAATCAGACTCATTTCTTCGATTAAATACATTTTTAATCAAACTTGGATTCGCAGAGATGAGGCCGTGAATTGGCATTTCTTTATGAAACGCTATATTTTTGTTTATTTTGTTGTTTTCTGTCGAATAATAATCAGGCGCATCACCTTTGACAATTTTTAATTATTCATTTTCAATAAGTTTTAGAATTTTCAAGTTGTGGTTTAATCTCGAAAGTAAATTCGTAATAATGATTTGAAATTATATTAGCTTTCATTAAAATTATTATGGAAGTGCCTATTATTATTTTATTTTTTATGATCGATGTTAAATCATCGGAAGAAATGTTCCGTGTATTAAAATTACGCGTGACAGACTGCGATATTAGTCGAGGTCAGAAGCTCAATTAAAAGGAAAAAAAACACAATGTCAAATAGAAATCTTTTTCGCAGGTTGCATTATTTAATATTAAAATTCATTTTATGAGCCTTTATGAAAAATATGAATAATTAAATCAAAATACTAATTAAAGTTTGAAGTCCACTTGATACGGGAGGGAAGTCACTCGCGTATTGAAGCCTGACACTTTCTTAGTAATATTGACGCAATCGGAATGGCGATTCAGCAGATGATTTCAAGTTTACGGTTTTTCCCGGTCAAGTTTTTCAATTTTCCCGGTCAACTATTTATATGTATTCCGATCATAACATATTTTATACTTGCAACCAAACATAAACTCCCGGTTTATACGGACGTACTTAAATCTTTGGCTCCTGCTTTAAAAAGAGAAATTGTTTAGACTAAAAAATGCTTTTAAACTACATCTGGTATTATGAAGCGAAATTGTATTTGCTACTTTTTACAAGAATCTGGGGCGATTTACATTAAATACGGAGTTTTGAAAATATTGTTTAAATATTCTCACTTTAGTAATTTGTAAATATTCATATTGTTGGTCAATATTTATTTTTGTAGTATTTAGTAATGTTTATTGACATCACAATGTGCTAAATTTGCTAATTTTTTATTTAAAAATATGCGACCTATATTTTTATATTTATAATTTCTTCTTTCTTTTTATCGATGAGGCAATGTTAAATGTAAATTATGTAAATGAAAGTCGGTTCTTCTTTTCGTGTTAAATACCTTGAAAAATACTGGTATTTTAACTGTGTGAAATATGAAAACCAGACGGTTGCCGATTATTATGACAAGACCAAAAATAATTACATAATGTTTTACCATTTATACATTTACTTCATTACCAAATAGGGATATCGTAAAATTCATTCTAGAAATTGTTTACAAACTATCTAAAACCGTATAGAAAATTTTCCCTATTAACACAACAAAAATTGTACTTTATAGTTTATTAATAAGCTTTGTACAAAATTTAAACTATCTTTCGTATGGATTTTACGATATTCCAGTTGGTGACGAAATGAAAATATAAAATGGTAATTTAATTTATGTAAGAATGTCTAAAAACCTTCCTAATTATTATTCCGAAGGATCTCTTCTTTTCAAAAAAAGTTTTGCCACCCACTTGGACGAAATAAAATTGAATGACCCTCCAGCTATTTTTTTTTTGTAAACTGACCTCAATTTTTAATGTTTGGACCACCACAAAAACCCGAATTCTATTTCTAAACCAAACGTTTCTTCTGATTAGCTTTAGTTTGTGCAGAATACATGTCCTGCAAAAAACTCATAAATTTGAAAGTATCTATTTATATCATTATTTTTAATGATAAGTTACGTCCTGCTAAATCCTTATCACGTTTGCAACTGTCACTCTCAAGTGTCATTTGTAACCGGTAGCACTCTGTACATTTTTCGCTCTATTTTTCATGGTAAAAGAGCAATATTAGAAAAATAAATACAAGAAAATAAATTGAATAAGAAACTTGATCTGGTGATAAATGAAATATTGGCAGCGCCTTTAGTCAAAAATATTTCGGAACATACCGGCATAATACAAAGTTGGCTGTTAGCTTCGAAACTTCTTCTACTTGGGAACCCTTGCTCAGCCCTAAGCTGAATTATCCGAGGCTAGTGTGGAGGTCGGTCGCCTCGGATCTTCCGACGTGCTATTTTCAGATAGTTTTATCACAGAAAAGGACCATATCGTTGGCACTCGCGATTTCTGACGCGATCACCAAAACAAAACGGAATACTGTCCGCCCAGGACTGGTGCACTGATCTCAATGTGATCTCGACTCGCTAACATTTCCTTGCCTTCCGTGTGTGTTCGGCTCATTCGGCTACACTATACATGCGACCAGCGACATGCGTCCCCTCTATTTTCCCCAGTGGCGCACAGTGGCGTAAGTAGCTCAACAGGAGCCACGGGAATTAAACAAGTTCGCGTTGCGAAAATTATATTTCATGCTAAAACCTGCTAAAACTTGATATGAGCTTCCGGGATTGATGCTAATTCAAATATAGTGTAGACTTTTTGATTTAAATGGACGAAAACGCCCCGGGTAAAAAAAAGTAGTACCATCCCGTTAGGATTTCAAATATAGTACCATTATTAAACTAATACTTTATTTGATCTTTCTTAAACGTTGAAATCAGGATAAAAGTACTGGAAGTAACATTTAATTTTTAAAAGAATTTTTTATGAATGCAAAATATATTTTTAAAAAAAATTATTTTAAAATTCACTAAAATTACTTTAAAAATGTGTGCACGCTCCTGATGATGCAGCAGCCGGCAACGTAGGTGTCTAACGCTGATGCAGTGTGCGAAAGAGAATCGGATTCTGTCAAATGCAAGTTAAAACTCAGCAGATGAACTAAAAGCCGGTTATTTAATGCCGTCTAGTTTACGCGACACACTTTTAAATATTTGAATATACATAAATATTAAATATCTTTTTAAAGCATTAATATATCTTTTTATACAATAAGTACATATTTGAATATCATTCTTATTATTTTTTAATAGTTATTAAAATTATAAGTTCGATAAAAATAAAAACGAACCTGATTCTTGTGAAAACATTTTGCCACAACTTTCCCAATACGGAAGTGTTACAAAATATTTTTAAGGTTTAAATTTACTTTTGTATGTCAAAAAAAAATCTTATGGGTAAAAATATTTTGTGACCTCGACTCTTTAATTAAAAAGGAAGAGGGTGTACTGCAACATATTTTCTAGTGTCAGATTCGCTTTTTCACAAGAAATAGGTGAACAATTTCTTAATGGTTTTCTTTTTTTAAAGTATTTTCAATTATTCAAATATGATAAAAATTTTCTGTCTTTGAAACGTTTTTCTCGACGACTTTCCTCTCAAGTGTACTGGCAAAGACAAATAGCCCTAGGCATGAACCTCATGTCGAGCATTCATGTGTAAAATTCAAATGCAACGTCATCCTTGCAAGAACTCTTCGTTAAAATGAAATTGTGGTCACCAAACGTCCAAACTTGAGTGAAGTTTTTGGCCCTTGTTAGTTAGTTGAATAACTGCGTAATGAACAGAGGGTTGAAATTTAGTCAAGTAGTGGTTGAGCCGTGAGCGTGACTGACGCACATCAAGGACAACTCAAATGATTCTTGGCATGAGAAATGGATTGCTTGAAAGGCTTTTCACCCTTCTTTAATATTACGTTAGTTGTTTTTGATTCAGAAGTCCAAAATTTTTTTTGTGGTAAAAAATCTATCAATATTGCTGAATGACTGAAAAGTTCTGAACATTCAAATGAACGAATTTTTTTACTAATGGAAAAAAAATATTTCGTTCATTTGAATATTCAAAATTTCTGGTACATTGCTGAATGACAATTTAAATTGTAGGATCATTCGAAACGATAATTTTGTTGTTGAATAATTTATGACTCAATTTTTGTTGTGTAAGCTTCCTGTCAGAGCTCAAGGAATGAAACCTTGACAACTATACAACAGTTTTTGATATTTTAATAACATTTTAATAACTATTTTAAATTATTATTTTGTTCTAAATGTAATGCTGTTACTACTTTTATTACTCAATATAAAATTATCGTATAATAGATAATAGTAAAAAAAAGTTATAAAACTATGAATTTCTGGATTTTATTCAATTCGCCTTAATTCCGTATAGACATCCGATTATTGCGAAACTTGAGAATAGCTTTATAGAGAAGCTGTCAGAATATCGATCGTACTTTCAACCCTCGTCTATCGTCTGAACGTTAATTTACAGGTTATCGGCACTTGGATTTTGTTACGACAAATAAAATTACGAATAATGATAAAGTAATTCAATTCGACCTGACATTTCTTTGAATTCTTTTGAATTCAACAGTAATGGATCTGAAGTTAGAAAATAGTCTGTTAACTATATGTATAAAAATATACATTATATAGTTCGTTGAATTTAAAATTACCATGTTTAGAGCAGTTTGCGAAATTGAATTAATACAATAACCAAATTTCAAGTGTTAATACCATTATTTCTGAGATTTTCATAGCCCAGCAATATAATTATTTTGCATTACATGCCCATGTACGGAATTGGTCTGACTATTGGAGAAACCATTAATGTGTAATCTGAATTTAATTTAATTTCTCTGGTCTGTTGCAAATTCAGATTATAACTATAAATTCAGATTACATTGGATTTCAAATATATGAAATTTTCGAATTCTGAATGCTTTCAAAAATAAACATTTCCATTTTCCGTTGATTCCAATTAACGGAATAAATGCTTTATATTTATACAATTTTTTAATTTTTCAAATTGGAATTAAGAATTATTGTTAGGAAATATATATGTTTTTTATTTTGAAGTTTTGCAGGGTTAAAACAATTCTAGTTTGTCTTTGACTAGAGACCCTATTCTGGTCGATAACCGGGCTTTCGCAGACACCATGTGATATTTCATTGTCTTTCTCTCTTGCATTTTGTTTCTCTTCTCTCCTCTCTTAATTCCCACCCCTCTTACCTTTACTCACTCTCTTTCTCACCTTTCCTCCCAGTGCCGGTATATTGATCCAACTTGCAATGCCTAAACACGTGGTAGAAAGTAATCTTATAATCTGCCAAGTTTCTTAAATGACATCATGTTAGGAAATAACTTCTACACCCATATTTTTTACAGACTGAATTTTTATTTGTGATATTTTTAATTCAAGAAATAAAATCAAGTTCATCTTTACATAATTAATCACTCGAGAGAGTGGTCCCCTTTAGCCTAGGTTCGACCCTGGACTTGGTCACTATTAGTTTCTGTCAAGGTCGACATAAAAGCAATTTAGTTTGACTAACTTCACGTTTTTAGTAATAAATATTTTTCATTATAACTAGGATTTTATATACACAAAAGTAAAATAAAATACTTCGAATCGCATGATAATTATTGTTGAATGCTTGGTTTATTGAAACTTGCGTCGCTCCAATTAATTTAGTTATTCAACAAAATATTCTACTCAAAGTTAAAATGACACACTCACACATTTTGCTTTCCATATTTGCACTTCTCGTATTCCGAAGTTAAATAGACCATTTTTTCAAAGTTGGTTCATATTAGAATAGGCTCATAACTTTATACTGTAATTAGTGTGGTTGCGTGTCAACAACATCTGTCGCTCACATTTGCGGAAATCTAACCCTTGGTAATGAAATTTGTTAGTTTATAATTATTACAATTATAATTATAATTAATTAGAGAAAATATATAGCGATATATATTATACTTTTTATAATGATGCCTTAGCGGAACTTTCTTTGACTGGAAGTAAGAGATGTTCCTGAACTTTATGCAGAATAAAAAAAAAAGAATTTCTGTTGTCGACGTCGACGTAAAGTTATCAAGAGCCTGCTTCTCTGCTTTGTCACTTTAAAAGTAATTAAAACTTCTTTATTTTCCTTCGCAAGCAACAGATTTCTCTCAGTTTTCCTTATGCATATCGTTTCCTTCCTCTCGCGACAAGAATTTCCCATTTCAGATTCAAAAGGGATGTCTTGCAAACTAGAAATGCCGGGGGCTGAAGTTTCAAGACTTGGCAAAGAATAAAGTACATATAGTTATATTTTATTTCCTCAAAATTTTTCCTTATGTCAACTACGAATCGTTAAACATTCCTCAAACAAATATTTCAAAGTGACATGTACTAAACTATAACTAATCTTCGATTTGTCGAATCTAATTTGTATGTATAATTATGTATCATGCAATAATGTTCTCAAGTCTTTTCAAATGGTAGCATTACTAATCTTGAAATTCTTTATAAAAGATTTCATCATCAGTGGCTTCTTCAGTTGCTACTCGATCTTGCTTTCTTGGTTTTCGCTGCAACGATTTCGACCACAAAGATGATGCAGGAAATCAGAAATCCCATGAGTAGCTCAGTTACAAGAACTAGGAAAAGTGTATTGTAACTGATTGACAAATCATCCAAAGCATCTTTACCCCTGTCGTTAGCCGATGTCTTCGGTGAAACGTCTTTACCCCACTTCTCGAAAAGTCCAAATGCCATCAGCCTTAAGAGATGGCTATTAATTCGCTTAATGTAAGGAGAACCTGGTTCCAGATAAAATCCTTTCAATGATACGACGAAAGGATCTTCCATAGTCGTGGTTAAAGTTCTTCCATCTTGACCCTTGTAGTACGAATTATACCAGTTCGCATCTACTTTTAACATGACACAACCTACATTCTTCTTCGCGATTGCATGCTGAACACAATTCTCTGTGCTGAAAAACTGAAACTTAGAGTTCCTTACTATACTCAAATTTTGTATGTCCCTATTCATCCAATCAATTATTACTGGATTTATTTCAAGTTCCAGCCCTGATTTATCCAATTCAGCGAGTGTCGTAAGTTGTACCTCGGTTGCTGATTTTAATTTGATGCTCGTGATCATTCCATAAATGTTTGAAGAATATATAAAACTCACAATGACCATGTAGGTAAATATAATTCTTGACTTCAAATCTTCAGGCTGGTCGGGAACAGTCAAGCTAAGTATGATTTGCATCGTGTTGGATAAGTTCCAGTCATTGCTAACGAGTTTCAATAGATAGATCAGCATCCAGAGTATTGCAGAAAAGACTGCTAGTGGGATTATTGCAAACAGAAAATTCAATGTAGGATCTTCCTGTTCTTGTATTTTTGGTATCAAAGCATTCGCACTACCTACTCCAGTTACTAAATGCTCTAGATAAGAATCTTTACCGATCTTCATTAATATTGCTTGGAATAGACCGATTTGGAGTTTGTTTCGAAGTAATTGCTGCATCACTGATGGTAAATTTGAACTGACTTGTGGCTCAAACTTAACAACGAAGTTCATCTTCTTCGCGAAAGCATTTAGCAGATGTATGTCACTTCCTGAATAATTGACTGGATAACCGGATTTATATTTGATATAAACGTGTGGAGGATAATGAAAAAGTGAGACTTTCAATTCATAACGATTCATGTTTCTCAGTTTGTCTGGGAAAAGTGCTTTTCCTGATCTGTACTTTTTCGTTGAATAAGTTTTCATAAATGGATTAAAGTACCTCACCTTGGATGTGTTTCCGAAGATTTCAAGGACACTAACATCCAGAAATTGATTATTCCAAGCAGTTCGAAGTAATTTCTTCTTCATGGGATCAAATGACTTTTGCACGTTAGAGAATTGAAGAAGTAGACACTTGGGTCGAAAACGACCTTTTGACAAGATATTTATCATCATTATTATTTCTTCTGTAATATTCAAGTTGTTTTCTGCAGAATCGATTATCATGAAGAAAGTCGTTGTTGGAAAAGCAAAAGCTTTCAACTGCTTTAAATCGCTAATTTCTTTCTCAATAGAATCGTTTCTAACAACAAAGTGCATACTTAGCTTGATGTGTTTGATTTCTTGAATTATTTTCTCAGCTTGATCATTTCTAAATAGATCGTCTTCATTAATAATTATTAACGTTTGATGTATTGAGGAATCTTCCTTGATGTAGTTTACCAACCCTTTTAACCAGCTTGTTTGATTTATGTCTCTTTTGAAGTTGAAATTGTTACACATTGAAAGGAAAATAATTGAAAAAAATATATTTCTTAACATATTTAAAATTGGACAGTCTAAACCCGATCAAATTTTCAAGCTTCTACACTTCAGGTGTCTGATTCTCAACTAAAAATTTTTTTTTTCATTTTGGTAAATACTGAAAGGACACGTATGCCTTTTTTTCAATATTAATAAGCTGATGAAAATATTATTGTTTTCTAGATTTTACAAACTGATATTGAAAATGTTATTGAAAGAAAAAGGTCGGGGTGCTAAAAAAAATTCGAGGCACAGAGAAAAATAGATTGTAAATAGTAATGGAAAATATGTTACCAGGTATACTTTTGGAATATTAATTATTGGACTGCGATCTAGATTATTAAAACCATAATCTCTCGATGTTAAAAAAAGATAGTATTAGATAATATATTGGATTATAAGATCTAGAAATATTTTTCTCAGCTTATTAATCTTGAAAGAAAGGTATATGTGTCCTTTCAGAGTTCTTAGCAAAGTCAAAAGAACCGATCAAAGAATTTCAGTCGAGAATCAGAAACCTAATAAATAAATACATAATAAAAAAATGTACAGGTACATTTATTTACAGGCGAAAACTACTTTCATAATTTGTTACAAAACGGATTACTGAAATTAGATTTCTAAGTGATGAAGCGATAAGTCAAAGTCTCTTTGACATGCTGAGTAATTAATGGTTTAGGTTTAGGTTTAGCTTTCCTTAGAGAAACAATTTTCATTAAAGTTAGTGGAGTCTGTAGCACATCGAGCAATACATAATATTATAAGAGTGAAATAAATTATGTACCTCTGAAGTCTACAGCTCATAGTTGATAGAAAGTTAAGAATATTATTGAAAATGGAGAAGAATAAAGTATTTCCAAGTTGTGGAATCTCGAGGATAAAAGAAGAATTGCGAGAGTTTTGAAAGGAAGGTGTATTTATAGAAGAAGAGCAAATAATCGTCGTCTTGAAACGAATCTGGAACAAAAGTTTCATATTTCGCTTGGATCAATGCTTCTCGCACAGTTAACGGCCGAGAGTAGCTCGCAATTCCTTCATCACATTAGTTTAGGTCAATATCATCTTTGTATTCTTTTCTTCTTTTATTATGAAAGAATATCTTTCCTGTCGATAATTCCATTATGTAGATACGAGACTGCACTTTAACATCATAAACGAGGGTCAGTAATTGAACCACTTTACCTATATCATCACCAATCTTGTATCGATATTTCAGGCTGATTAATAATTTAATCAATTTCCTATGCAACATATATTTGATCAAAGTGGCCACATGTCAGGGAAGTCAGGGGAAAAAAAATTTGTCAAAGTCTTATTATGAATTTACGTAATTTTTACGGATTGATATACATTGTCAGAAACTTTCATTCTTGTTTCACTAATTCGAACTTGTCCATCGTTCTCTAATGTGTTTAATCGTCCGTAAGAAAATGGTTTTGAAATCGGATTACTGAAAGTTTTCAGTTGGATAAAAATCGTCGCTTTAGAGTACTCTTTAGTCTAAACCAGGAAACTCATTAGCAATTAAGTTTCAGAACTCGGTATAACTGTATTAAACGTAACTTTTTAAATACGCGAATATACATTATACGGAAAATTTCGAAACATGCTTTTTAAAACGAGATTTCCTTCATATATATTATGCATCTTCCATTAATCTAATACCATAAAAAAGATCCACTTAATTTTTTTCAAACTGCAGGCAAGTAAAAGCTTATTCGTGTAATGTCTAAAGCAGAAATTAAACACGAATTTTATACAATTGAAAGTTATAATTATTTACGTTTTAATGAAAGATGTATTTAAAAAAAATAAAAAAAAACTTGCTAGGTTGGAAAAGGGTTCAGAAATAAATATACTTAAATTCTTTTTTTATCCAATTGCAGATAAGGTTAATACAAAATAAAGTATCGTAATTCAAATATAATTTTGCCTCGATCGATTTAACGAAGCCGCAAGTCACGAAGGTACCATTACACGCGGTAACAATTACGATTCTGGTTATAAGATGCAAGAGCTATTTACATAAATAATGTAATTGAAATTACACTCTTATCAGTTCATGATCATTATTTTTGTAGAATTTTATTGATTTTAGGAAGAATACAAATGTCGAAATTAAATTTATATGTCTAAAAGTCAACAGAATTTCTCCATTTTCAAGGCAGATGTTGATAAGGGATCTCGATTGGTTAAAAGATGCAGAGTTTCACATTATGTTTCAAGTCACGTTTCCTATTTGTAGGATACTAAAAACAGTGCACGAAGCACGTGCAGTGCAGTGGAACTTGAAAGGCGGAACGATATTATTTATATTCATAAATTGATAACTACACTGTTCAAAAAATCTGTATGTTTAATATTTATATATAATGTATATATGTAAATTACTTCATACGCATTTTAATAGAATTTCATATACATTTTACACGAAAAGCTATGCGTTTGTATAGCTTTCATATATAATAATATATAATATTTAATATATAACTTTCCATATATTTGCATATAAATTATATTAAATTTCGTACAGACTTTTATAACAGTGTTCATCAAATTTCGATTTCTATTATCATTTTAATGAGTTTTCCTCAATCTTACGAATTGATGAGCTTCGAACTTATCGAGATTAGGAGGAACATGAATTTCTCACCGCATTCTAATTTGCTTCTGATGCTAGTTGCTTATTCAGTTCGGTCTATTTGTTTATCCGGTGCATTTACTATTAATTTAAGCAGCAAGTGAACTGTCGCTGTACCTAGTAAAAGTTGTGAATTTTTAAGTTGAACCGTCTCTCTGTTGGTTGCAACTTGAATTAGCACAGGTCGAGGGCTGAAATTTCTTGTGCCAACTTATACTTGGCACTGGAGGCAAAGTGGTATAAGGTAATGCAGGCGAAAAGTTTGAATTTCCTAG
This sequence comes from Synergus japonicus, assembly GCA_900474275.1. NCBI lineage: Eukaryota > Metazoa > Arthropoda > Insecta > Hymenoptera > Cynipidae > Synergus > Synergus japonicus. The sequence continues at coordinate 76,807 of UCOH01000032.1, forward strand.
ACACAGCACTGCACCAAAATACATGTCTTATCCGCAAAATTATCGATTTTATTCTTTCTACAAACATAAAAGATTGTCATCTTTCTTAATCTGAATTATTATCAGTTAGTTAGAAACTACTAATTTATTAGTAATTTCTTACTAATTCAGATTGAGAGAGTCAGAATAAGAAATTTCTATTTATCTCTCTTATTTTCTAGTTTGTCCAGAATTGGTAAACTCTTTAACTCGATGCGAAATAAGTTTCTGTTCAGGCACGTAAAAGCGATCAAACTAGCGAAGCGTCTCGTTCTTTCAGATTCGCATCACAGGTTGCGGAGAGCCTTCTCCCATTACAGAAAGTAAAGTTTCTTTATTTTGGTTCTGCAACCTGACGCTCAATCTCGGTAGTTTTCTGAACTCTGTTACTAGAAAGGGTGGTCAGGCTTTCACAACTTTGCTTGTTAGCTACTTTAGAAACTTCCGAATTAAAGGAAAACAGATCGCGCAGAAAAATGTGACTGAAATGCAAATCAACGATAGGAAAAAATTTTTTAAATATCGTGATTTTCCCTTTAGCTGCATTTTGCTAATTCTGCATTTCAGCTAATTCTTTTATGGTTTTTCTATTTGAATGATTTCACTAAGAAAATCAAGTAAATGAAAAAAAAAAAGAAAAAAGAAATTTAATGAAAGATGAAATGCCATAACAGAAAGGGAAAAGTTCCATTGTGAAGTAATAACTTTCCCCGTCTCTATTTCTTCCTGACTTTTCGGGATCATAAAAGAAAAAGGGTATGAATGTCGGCACATAATGTAACGAAGAAAAATTGAATCTCTCTTATTCTGAGGAATAAAAAATAAAGGAAATATAATGTTTTCTGCGAAAGAACTGTTGAAACTGTACATTTTCCAAGATTTATATAATAATAGAAAATATAGAAAACAAATATAAATCAATCTTCTTAAAAATTAATGGAAACAGTAATTTTCCTTGAAGTCTATTAAATGCACAAAAATAGTACATATATATTTTAGAAATTTAATATATCTTTATATTCAGTTTACAGAATTGACCTAATTTGATCATTTTCTCATTTCCATAGTGTCTTTATAATTAGATTTAGTCTTCGTTTAAGTGACTTTAATTTCTGCAAAAGTAATTTCGGATGCTTCAACTTTAATTATATTATTTCGAGAAGTTATTTTCATTGCGATAATTTATCATGAGAACTGAAACTCAATTATATTGATTCAATGAATTTATTATTAGAAATATATAAGGATTAGTTTTTGTCCATAAATTTCACATTAGTATATTTTATAATTGGTTTTTTTTTAATATTGCATGATCTGAAGACAGACTTCCAATTTGGGAAGTAGTTACAGGCGTTATTGGTCAGACAAGGGAAAAAGTGTTCATTATTCCAAATGCAAATTACTTTACTGACTGTTGAATTAGTTAAAAATTGAATGTTTTCTTCACCCTAAAAATCCAATTGATAATTTTTAAGTCAAATAATTCACTGATAAAACTTTTTATACTGGTCCAATATACGAAATTTGAATGGTTTTTTTTCAAAAAAAATTACAGCAAAATCCTTTGGAATGAAAAATGCAATAATTTGCGAAACTTTGGAAACATTCTATTAAAAAGTTGAAAATTATAATAAGGTTTCAAGTTTTAGTACACCACTGCAAAGTTATATATACATATACAGATATATGTAGTTTTGCAGGTGCAAGTTCCGAGCTGTCGATGAAATCGTGCATAAATAATGTATTTTTGGTGCACTGAATTGGGAGAAAGTACGTACCATTATGGTAAAGTGAGAATCTTGACTTTTAGTACATCAAAGAGAGGATGAAATGTCACATTTGTGGTCAGGTTATAAAATTATCAAATGTATGCATGTCTGCCGCAGAACTCCAATTTCGCGCATGTTTCTTGCACTCTACTGCACAACTGATGCGGTTTCACAAGTACGCGATATGGAACTAAACTGTTAGGGGTTGTAGTTAAGGTGGTGCATTGCTATATAAGAATAGGGGGTAGCCAAGTACATATTTGGAATAATAAGCGTAATTATCCTCCCATGTTGGTACATTTCGCTGATATTTCTCCAAGAAAATCAATTTTTAAAGGAAAACTCGTCAAACCTAAAATTGTACTGCATCATTAAACTGTAACCGCCACTTTTCTAGCTTCTACTTTTTGAAAATGATTAATATTCAATCGCAAATCATCGATCAAAAATTTTATTTTGCATTGTTCACTTGTAAAAGGATGTGATTTCCGAAGTTTTAATTATTTTCAACATTATAAATACATTGTCTAAAAAATAATAGCTTTATAAATTCTTGTGAATTCTTTCGCGTTTAAATTACAGTTACATTTTATTGATTTTATTTAACTAAAATTAATCGCGTGTATCGGTAAAGTAGGTACTGAGTTATTTGTGAGCGACTATGTCTTGCTTCTTTTTGCGACAGATGACACTATCTATCAGAGGAAATTCGAGCGGAAACATTTGAAGATGTAATAATAATGTAATAATAACAAGAAATTTATTCATTTTCTTGTACAAACTTCTTCAGATCTGAGTTACTTGTACTTTAAGGGTACTGGAATTCCACCAAGGCGTTTTTTCAACAATTCGCTTTTAAGTTCATCCCTAAAATGTTGCGGATCGTTCACAAAGTTTAGCCACGTGCCAATCAACTCGAGCATGTACCATGGTTTGATGTTAGCCTCAACATCACAGTCTTCGTCATCTTGACTTCCAAACTCTCCAGAATCTTTATTGTCAGGTGCAATAGGACAAGGTAGTTTCTCTATGCTTGCAGCTTTAAGTAGCTCTTCTAAAATGTCCTTGTTAGCTAAGAGAATACGACGAACGATAGGCTCACAAAATTCCATCAATTTGTTGAAACGATCTTCTGGTATCACTCTCAATATAATGTTCAGATAACATTCTTGTTTTGAATTATTACATTCTTCTGTTTTTTTATTTCTCAAATTTGCCTTAATGTATTCGTGCATTGCATAAATTGAATCAAATGGAACAATTTCTGCAAATCCATCGAAATTTCTTCGATACTCCTTTACACTTTGAAGAACGATGTCGTCTGATTCCTGGGATGCAAGTCTCAAAAGTCGACCTTGTCAATGGAAATTATAAATATTTTTATTATTGAATAGTCATTGCTTTGAATGATACAGAAATAAAAAAAGAATGAAATCTAATCAGATTACAACAATACTTATACATATATGTACCTTCTAATTGGCTTGGTTGAAGAATGTCACTGTTTTCTATTTGATCATCTTTTTCTTCTGATTCGCTTTCCGAATCACTGTCATCTTCTGCTTCAATTGTTGACGAATCTAGCCCGTTTATGGATCCATTGTCGTTTAATTCTCTTTCTAAATCTCTCACTAGATCCCTTTCTAAATCTAAAACAATTGTAGACATTGATATTTTATCACAGATATTTAATTTCTTAATAATTATAGTTGGAAATAAATTTATTTCAATCACTCATATTAAATCCCGACAAAGCTTTGAAGAGCGACGTTCAAATTGAATAAGCATTAAGTGATCACACTTCTGCATTCAGTTGGCATCATGACAACTAAAGTGCCAAACTGTCGAAGTGAATTAGCGGTTCAATGTCAGGATGCTGATCGAACTTGAAATTGCGCATCAATAAATGACTGATGAATCATACTTGAGGGAAAATGTTATTATGAAACCACGTTAGGTAATGAAAACTTCCTAGAATGTTAATTTATTAAATAAAATTATACTATTGTATAAATTCAAATTTACCTTCGACATTATCTTCATCCTCTTCTTTTATCGGTGCTTTGAAAATAGCAGAAGTTCTAAAATCATCATGAATACTTCTACTCGCTATTACCTTCGTTACCATTTTAGCCTCCGTTTTTTTAATGTGAATCAACAGCTTCGTAGTTGAAAAAAACACTTCACTAAATGTGAAAAATGATGTTTTTTAATGCAATTAATAAATCCAAGTATCTCTTATTTCTTTTGATGACAACTGTCACTTAAATCAATCAGTAAATACGCGGCAGTGCTTCCGTTCTGATGGCTGAGATCACAATACATTCACACTCAGAAGTGTTAATTATAGTGATAAATACATGAGTGCAATAAAATATAGATGATATTTTTATTTATAAAGTTCTCTCAGATTTTTACACAGCCCCAAACAATCTGGAAATAAGTATAGAGGTAGAGAAATATCTGTTAAACTATAAATTATGTGTATAACTATATAATAACTAGAAAAGTAAATTGTTTAAATATCTTTATTTCGGTCAATCAGGTGGTTACATTAAATTGGTACAACGACTTTTTCATGTAATGTTTCATTTTTTCGAACACCTTAGAACATATACAGTTTGCAAGATTATTCCGCGTTATGTTGTAATCGCGTCGCCTTATAATAATCAAAACACATTTGCTACATTACTTGATAAACTGATTATATTTAACAATTACCAACTGTACATTAATTCATTATATCAATACATTTTCATAATCTAAATTTTGCGCACATATTTTTAATGATTTATTAAAAAAAAAATTTAGCACTTTCTCTATTTCTTTCGGGATGCCAAATAAACGATAATTATATCATGTTCTCTTCAACTATCAACACAATTTCATTTGTTATGGATTATTTAATTAAATGCAGTAAAGAATTAATTTATATAATCTATTGAGTTTTGCTTTTTTTTTTTTAGAAAAAAAGGGGACTACATTATTGTATATAAATAGGTGATCAGGATATTAGTGAAGAGCGCGGAAGAGACCATAACGATTACTCTAAACGTATTAATATTAACAAGTAACTGAATACTTTTACATTTTTCTAAATCTTATGAATCCGTATATAAGGTACAGCTTGGCGTCGAAATATTATTAAACAAAATACATGTAGCAATTAAAAAGTGATAAATAAGTTAGACTAAAAACCGCTTTTGATATTTATTCAAAAATGATAATAAGTATTATAAAAATAAATGAAAATGAAGACTAGCTAGTTTACCATGTTTAATTAATTATTATAATTTAAAAAAAAGGGTATAGAGTGTCACCCGATAATATTGAAATTAAGTTATTAATAGTAACCTTTTTGGAAGTAATACCAAAAAAAAAAGATGCTCAAACGTGTTTTGCGCCAAACTGCACGTTTGAAATTGATCTACAACTTGATAAGAAATCACTTTGCGATCATATTAATTAACATATATTATTATATGTTTTTCGTATCTCTTATCGAACTATCCATTCTATATTTTTAATATCATTAGCACGGTATTCCAGGCACGTCACAGACGTGGTTTCACAAGTCAATAAATATTTTTAAAAATTCATTAGGAAATATAATCTCATAGACGATCAATCGACCATGTATACCTCTAGTATTGTCGAGTAATATTTATTTACTAAAGTTACTTGATAGTTCCTTTATTTAACTTTTGACGAAAGGACAAAAGCCACATTAGAAAGAAAAACAAGTTTTCTATAACAAATTTTGTATATGACTTTGTTTATTATTTTTCCGTCTCTGGCCTTTAAAAATTCGTTTTATACTTTCAGTGTGATTTTGATATATATTGCTTAGTTCTTTACGTTTGATAAACACTTTAATTTTTGTATTTCCTTGAAAAACGTCTGGATAAAAGTTTCGAATTCAACAATTTTCGAGGAAACAAGATTTCTTCTTTCCTTTACAAAGATCGTTACTATCAATATCTACTTTTTCAGTATGTATACTGATATGTAAAACAATATATAGATTTTTCGGAATGGACAATATGTTCAAGTTAGCTTAAAATTCAAGAACACCTTTTCTGGATACATGAGTATTATAATTACATTTATTATCACTATGACATTAGTACTATTACTTTCATTATTTTTTGGTAACTTTCCTCATCAATTTAGATTGAAAATCGAGAGAGGAATTTTTATTGGCATGGATATAAGATTACGAGGTTATCGAACGAAGAAGCGCTACCGGAAATGGGTATATATTGTGTTTATCCAAAACCAAAATATTTGATTTTTAATCTTTTGGCTTTGACTGAATCTTAATATTATTGTAAATATTATGCACCTAATCTTAACTATGAGATACTAAATCTCTTCTAAAAATTAGGGCCTGTTTCTTCGTATCACTGATGTAGATATGAAATTCACATATACATTTTCTTGTACACTATATGTACAGCTCTTTAGTCAGTACCTGAATCTTTAAAACCAGGGAATATTCTGAGGAGTTTCTATACTTCGATTCCAAATTGCGTTCAAATTAGACCAATTTCAATTTTGAATATTCCAAACGAGACAATTTTTGATTTCTTACAAATGACTTTAGAATAAGTCCTGTTCTAAATTAAAAATGATTGATTCTCGTAACTTCTTTGAGCTTGGCACTATTTAAAAATTGTATATGAATTTTTCAAAACGTATTGTTGGTTCCTTCGTTGTATATTTACAGTACAAGTTTGATTACTTTCAGTTTGATTGTGTTCGGTGCTTGCTTTTGGTCAGGTACGATTAACTAGATCCTCCATTGTCGAGCAAATTCCTCTCGGTCAAACTCAAATCAATATCCTGACCACGACATGGATACACAAAGCTCTAATTGTTCTCTCTGATGTCAGGTTCATTAATTACCGCAAATCACCGAACGTCTCCACAAGAAAGAGATGTATTAAATTAATATAAATTGAGATAGAACAAGAGAGTTCAACACATGTTTCGAATATGTTAAATTTTTAATGAGAATAGTGATGCAGCAATTAATTGTTACCGATGTTTAAACATAGATTCAATTTTTCTCACTTTACATAGAGGATACCGCCTTAGGGAGAACATTTTAATCTCTAATCTATTGGTTGTTATGCTCGAATTATATCATTACAACAATGATACCTAGAGGACAATAACGAGTACATATACAATGAGAAGTTGGCTAGAACACTTATAGTTGACTTTCGTTTGATCTTACTTCTTTTCTAGAATTCAACGGATTACTTTTAGCTAATGAGCAGTGAAAGCTCATATGTTTATATCACTAGGTTCGATATTTCGAGCGAGTATCGAGACTCATGGCGACTAATGATGTACGAGTACTTTGGCAGCGATCTTTTCCCTTCGTTTACATTTTACAATGTACAATGTACACTTATTTGAGCTAATGCAGTATTTCGCATCATCTGCTTTTTGAAAAATGCTTTAAGAGCGGCTCAAAATGTTTTGAATAATATCAAACTGGTGGCATTTATTAAGTAGAAGTAGCTCATCCAAAAGGAAGCAATCTTAGATTCGAGTTGGTTATTGTCTGGGCAGACTTTCGATTTTCAATGCTCTGAACACTCGAGTACAGAGCCAAGAATTTCTTCTTTCTCAGTGTTTCGATATTATTTAACAATAAGTAATAACGAGTAACGCTCTTGTTAAATTATCTGATATAATTTAAAAATAATATGATTTAAAATTAATTCTTTAGAAGATTAAACGATCGATAGGAAAATAGTTTAGAATGTTAAGATTGTTAAGCCATCTTGTGCCTGACAAGAAGAGATAAAATATATGCATTATTTAATAATGTATTACGCAACACATTTCGTAAAGATGTCCACAACAAAATAGTTTATCCAATAAGAAAATATTTTGTGCAATAAGTTCTCTCTTTAAGTTAATAGAACCCAAAACTTATCACATAAATCTTGTATATTATGATCAGTAATCGAAAAATGGTTATTTTTGACACATATTTTTATGCTTTATCAGTCAGAAGCTTAAAGATCCTGCCTCTGCGTTACTTATGGATATTGCCGAATATCCAAATTGAATGTATAATAAGCGAAAATGTGTGTCAAACACGCGGGGCGTTAATCGCGAGTTTTACTTTCATTATTAAGCTCATATCGAAGTAGCGTGATGATCCGAAGTGATTTTATCTACTCGTGGAAGAGCCGATAGTTCATTTCTGCTTAGGTGATGCACTATTCCAGCACCCAATGAGTCCCCTAGTACATTTACAGTCGTCCTGCATCGGTCTCTGAAAATTTAGTTTAAATTTTATTAACTCAGATCATTTAATTTATTGTCTTAAGAATTACAAATTACTTACAGCAACCAATCAACCGCCAAGATTGTTGCCACATTTTTAGCATCAATTCCAACTGTGTCCAATACCATAACCATTGTAACTAATCCCGCCTGCGGGATTCCTGCTGCACCAATACTTGCAGCTGTTGCAGTAATACTGTAATTTTAAATATTAAATTAAATAATATAATAATGACAATAGGCAGTGTGATGACTGTCGTAGTGATGCATTTAATTCGATAATCCATTGAAAATGGTCTTCCCTCTACTCAATTACAAAATATTAAATTACATTTCGGATTAGTATAAATTTATTATGAAAATCCTAATATGTAGTTCCCTAATTTTCAAATACGAAATTCCGTTCTTATCAGCACTCACCTAACAGCCACAATTTGCCCAAGACTCAGTTCCTGCTTAAGAGTTTGTGAAATGAAGATAGCAGCAACTGCCTCATATAGAGCAGTACCGTCCATATTGATCGTTGCTCCTATCGGCATAACAAAACGCGTAACTCTCGGGTCAATTCCATTTCTGTCCTCCAAGCAACCAATGGCAACTGGAAGTGTTGCGGAACTCGAAGAAGTTCCAAATGCCGTTACTAATGCTTGTGCCATGTTTGAAACGTAAGTTAAAGGATTCCTCTTCGTAAGCAGGAAAAATATCGTTGGAAGTATCAAAAATCCGTGAATGCATAGCCCAATCAGCACAGTTATAAAATACATTCCCAATTGTCGGACTGTTTGTTCGAACGACTTTATTTCGATTATTTTTGCCGCGACCAAGAAAAGCACTCCAAGGGGAGACAGCCTGAAATTATTTATTAATTGAATAACCATATCCAGATTTCAGTATAAAATTTCGAAAAAAACATCTTACCAAACAACCCAATTTGTTATAATCATCATTGCGGAAGAAAGAGCTTCGAAAAAGTAGAGCAGAGGCTTTCCAGGTTGACCCATTTTTCCTAAAGTGATACCCAAGACTGCAGAAAAGACAACAAGACCCAAGATGTTTGTCCCACTTGCTGATTCATCTTTGATAGTCCAGGAAAACTTATCAACTGGAAAATATAGACCACATTCGATTACCCTTCTTATATGATCGATATTTGAATTTATTTTGGATTTCTTTCTAGTGATTATCTCTTACTTTTCGATTGGTTTTTCTTCGGATCCGGATCGTAGTATATTCCTGTTCGGTACTGAGAAATGCATGCTTCAACTAAATTAGGTGGAAACATGTTCCTGATTAAATCCAACAATGTGTCGGGGGTTGTAACGTTACGCTGCTCTTTCGCTTCCGTTATATTCTCAAAAGTAATTGCACCTGCTCCAGGTCGTATCGAAATCACTAAAATTATACCTGTAAGAAAAAACAAGTATAGAGTATTTTCCGCATTGATTAAAGTTATGAAAATATTGTTTTTAAAGAATATATATATATATATATATATATATATA
>UCOH01000033.1:0-20436 GCA_900474275.1 Synergus japonicus
TTTTTTGTAAAAAGGACGAAACCTAAAATCTGATTGCGCTAAATGGTTGTTCCATTTGATGTCAAAAGACACACAAAATAGTTTCAACCTCCTACCGCATTGCGAGTACCCCCAAATCATCCCCTAAGTACAAAAAAAAATCATAGTAATTTCCTTAACTTTCAGACCTAAAATTTTATTCTTTTAAATAGTTCCACTTAATGTCCAAAAAAGTCGAAAATAGTTTCATCCACCTAACCCCCTTGATTCACCCTCAAAATCAACCTCTAAGTACAAAAAAATCATTGTAATTCCCGTACCTTTAAGACCTAAAATTGAAAAGGATTGAAAGTATTTCGGAATTTTTTCGGATTGGAAATCGGATTGAAACTTTGTTCGGATTAGAATCGGATTCATTCGGATTCAACTTTGTAGAGACTGAAAAAGGATTAAAAAATCTTTTTTGATCAGGCTCGCATTCATTCGAATTGACCGTTCGGATTGAAGTGTGAGATCGGTTTAGTTTCGGATTCAATCGGATTAGACGTACGGATTGAAAAGTGTGTTCGGATTCATTTGGATTGGAAGCACGGATTAAAAAGAGTATTCGGATAGATTTCGGATTCATTCGGATTGAATTTGCAGTTGAGACACAGATTAAAAAGGATTAAAAAGGATTAAAAAGGATTAAGAAGGATTGAAAACAGCCCTCGGATTAGATCGGAATGAAACTGTTTGGTTCGCCAGGGGAACCTTAGGGGTTAGGTGGATGAAACTATTTTGAGTTTCCTTGGACATTAAATGGAACTATTTAAAAGAAGAAAATTTTAGGTCTGAAAGTTAAGGAAATTACTATGATTTTTTTTTGTACTTAGGGGATGATTTGGAGGTACTCGCAATGCGGTAGGAGGTTGAAACTATTTTGTGTGTCTTTTGACATCAAATGGAACAACCATTTAGCGCAATCAGATTTTAGGTTTCGTCCTTTTTACAAAAAAATAACTTTTCCTTTATATAAATATTGAAAATTACAGTTTTATCAGACTACAGGTAATTTCAGGAAATAGTAAAAAAATTTCCAATCAGATGCCAAGCCCAACGCATATGCAGTGCAGTAGTTATCAAGTGATAATAGTGAGATATTCTGTTTACTATTGGGAATGAAATGTCTCTACTATTTGGAACATGTTACTATTGGGGAAGTCGAGTGTAAATGAAAAATTCTATAATAATTCTTGGAAATATGGCCTCAACCATGAAAAACAAATGAATTCTCTTGAAACTGTCACTTTGTCAGATTTTAATATTCTTAATACTTTAGATCCATGACCTGAAAATCAGTTCTCAAATTTCTCGGCAATTTTTCGGTCTCATTCGGCCCAAAAGTCATCAGGACTTTCAAAAATAAATTCGAGTATAGGACGAGACATAAATTTTTGTTCGCGAAAAATTATTGAGACGTTCCTATGGAAAAATTATGAACAATTTTAAAAAAGGTTATACTTTTTGAGTTGTGACTTTCACAGGCGAAAAATGTTTGGCAAATTGTTTACTGAATTACTCATGCAATTTTTCGGATTAGCATTCCGAAAGCATGGAATTTTTTGGTAAGTATATAAATAATCATCTTGATTAAAATATTTCGAAAATAATTTTCAAACCGTTTGCTAAAATTGCGAAGAAATAAAATAGGTTAAGTGAGAGACAATTGAAGAGAATGGTTAGAGTAAAGGCTCTTGTTAAAACTGAAATATGGCTTTTAGCTAGGAACATTTTGACAGGTTTATCAAAGCCACTAGCAAAGCTTGCAACTGCTTTTGTGCATAAAGCGAAAGATGAAATGAGTGCCGGATAGAGTGCCTCGGTGGCTGTGTGGTTTTAAAGTTAAAAACAGGCCCCGGTGAATGATCGCGTTGAAACCTAAGAGTCAAAAACAGAGACAAAAAAAATCTGGTTGTACTCTTTTTTCGCCTGTTCTTTACTGTTAGTTACCGGATGTTTCAATTTGTCTTCCTACCTATACTTTGTTTTTTATTTTACAAGTAGTATTCCTGAATTTAATAGAGAATTTTCTATTTCAGGTAAATTAGTAACAGATAACGTTCTTCGGCAATGTGACAAAAACCACAGGATTGGACCTCAGCAGGTGACTTTCTGCAATAGGAGGTAATATTCTTGACATTTTATTAAAAACTAGAAAATATATAACTTTTTACTATATGTATACATTAAGGTGTCCCAAAAAACACCAATTTTTAAATAGTTCTGGTAAATGAATAAATGATTTCATTTATATATTAAATTCACCATTACAATTATATTCCTCTCGTAAATCTCCACAATTTTGAACTTTTACTAATTTTGCCTAAAATTAACATTTTGAAAGTTATAAATGTTTAAATAAAATGTTAAAATAAATGTATTTATAAATGATTTTAAATTTTCTAATGCACAACTGTTTTGTAAAAACAAAAGTTCTTTCGATATACGCGGTCTTTTAATCAACTTCAAGTAAACATAATATAATATAACATTCAAAAATCCTAAACATTGTTTTTCACATTTTTTTTTATTTATTGAATGTAATTTAAACATAACATATATTAAGCATCATTTGAACACTAATAACGTTTAAAATGTCGATTTTAGGACAAACAGAAACAGATGGTGAATTTAATATAAAAAGTTTTATATTGTGCATTTTCCATATTATTATTCATAACTTAAGTATGTTTGATAAATTATCTTAGATTATAGAGAAAATCAAGACAAAGTCAGAGACCTATATTTAAAATCATTTATCAATGTATATTTAATAATTTCCGAGATATGCTCTAAGTATTAAAACTTCAATGTCGTTAAGGGAATTTCTATATATATTACGGTTTTGCTCTAACTTATAAAGCAATATTTTTTCATGATTTGGAACCGAAATATCCAAGAGCACTTGAACTTTTTAAAAGTTAGTGTTTTTTGGGCCATCCTAGAATACATATAAATATAGGTATATTTAAAAAATAAACTATCATTTTTTCAGTAATTTTAGTTTTCAATCGTATCCTACTTCTGGATTGGCAATCACTGATGGAGTTCGATCCGGTGACCTGACAGCTCGACTGATTGCCTGGCAAAATCAGAATCGAAACTACAACGAAGAAATAGAGGTAATTCTCAAACCAGAAACACTTTAAACTTTAGATAGTTTAGATTTAGAATTTAGCATCACCGTCCGAAGTTTAAACGCTCATTTACTCTGAAACTCGCTCAGATGAAAAGAGATTTCGAAATTAATTGGAGCTTTGTTCTGACAATCAAATTTTTCACTTCCTTAAGGGCATGTATTACTTACCCGATCCCTACCTTACTAACATTTTATTCTCTGTAACGCTACGTCTACATTTATTGAGATACCACATTGAAAATTTCTATATTTGAAACTAAAGCCTTAAGGTACGTTTGTCTGGTTTTAAATATTAAGGTCATGTAAGACTTACCCGATCCCTAACTTGCAGACATTTTTTTCTCTGCAATGCTACGTCTACATTTATGGAGATATTAAGGGTGTTGAGCCAAGTTTTAATGTAAAAATTCGATTTCTTCATTTTACTCAACAAATATTAAATGTGTAATTTTATTCCCTCTGTATAATTAATCAAGTTTTAACTACAATTATGTGCACAGAGCGATAAAAGATTTATTTATAGTTTTCATTGACTAAAATGGAGAATGTAATTTTGAACTTAACATTTGGGTCCAACGCGCTTAAATTGAAAATTTCTACAATTTCAGCTAAAGCATTAAGGTACGTTTATTTGATATTAAATATTGACATTTATAAAAAAAAAAAAAACTTCAAACAAATTTTTATTTTTACAAAAATTTAAGACCAGATAAATATACCTTAGCATAGCTTCTTTAATTTTAGAAATTTTCAATTTGTTATCTCAATAAATGTAGATGTAGCGTTGCAGAGAAAAAAATGTCGTCAAGGTAGGGATCGGGTAAGTCTTACATGACCTTAAGACCTTGAATCAGTTATCTGATTCCTATGTTATCGCCATTTTTTCCCTGAATACCATTTCTGCAGTTATTGAAATATCGATTTGAAAATTTGTAAAATTAAGGGCATGTGGTAATTACCGTAAGAGCAAATTTAGTTTCCAGAACTTTACGTTCGCACTAATAAATAGTTTTCTGGGAAATTTTTAAAGAATTACTTAATCTAGGGTATTTCATGAAATATTAACAAATTTGGAGGGATTTCGTAAAATTTTAAGACGTTTCCAGAAACTTTAAGGAATTTTAAGAGATATCCAAAAGGTTGTCGTGAATTTCAGAGATTTTTTCGAATTCCAAGTGATTTTAAGTATTTCTAAAGCTTTTCGTGGAATTTTAAAGGATTTAAAGAGATTTTTAATTTGGTAAGAAATTTTGTAAAATTTTAGAGGATTTCATAAGAATTATGTGCTATGCGAAATTAAAAAAAAAATATATTTAAGTTTGATACTTTTTGCATAAAACGAAGAATTCAAAATCTGACTTCAAAATTCAATATTTTCATTTTACTTAAAAAATATTTGAATTATAGATATTTTCTCTCGGTCTGTGCGCATAATTCTAATTAAAAATTGATTCATTCTACAGAGGGAAAAAAATCTAATTGTAATATTTGTTGAGTAAAATGAAGAAACCGAATTTTTGGATAGGAACCTTGCTTCAACATCCTTAAAATTCTAAATAATTCTAATATCAAAAGTAATTGAAAAAAATTGTACATCAAAAGATTTAAAGTAATATGCGAAAGTAAAAAAAATTCACTAGCATTATTATTGAAAATTTAGTTGCACTTTTAATATTTTTCTGTCACGTCAATTTGTCTGAAAATCAAGGGGAAAAGTCAGAAAATTAAAATTGAATCTTATGACCATCCGTGACATCTGAGTGTCTAGCGGAACGGGAAACCTGGAGAAACCGAGAAAAACTCGAGAATTTAGTTAAGGACCGGGAATTTTTTTTGTATTTTATTGAAAAATTGACTTTTTTCTATTGTATCTTCTTTTTATTCTATTTCTACTTTATCAAATTAAAAAAAGAATTTTTTTTTCAAAAACCACAAAAAGACAACTATGCACTAGACACCCTGTTATCTAATCCTAAATTTTCATTAAAACACACAAATATGTATATTTTTTAAATAATTGTTTTTATTAATTGTTTCTTTCTTATAATTGTTTGTTCCTATATTTTTTGTTACTAAATAATACGGATACCTTCTCTTTAATATTGGTATTTCCAGAAATTGGCATTTTCACATTAACTCTTATTTTCTTTTTCTCTTGGAATTAAGTTACATTACTCGAGCAATGCTTCACACTTTCAAGCAGGCTGGAGTGCATACTGCATACATATATCGATTACTCTCAGTACATTGCCCCTGAAAATACAAAAGTGAGAAGTCGGTAAGCTTGAGTTAAATATTAGATTAAACTTTGACATGGCAACAGAATTAGAAAACAATTAACTTTTGATGACTTAATTCGAGAAGATTTAATAATGAAGTAAATGAAGACAAACTAAATAAAATTAACAAAACCATAATAATAGACATAATGATTTCAATTATGATCAATTGAAATTTATTTTTATATACTCATCATCAATTTTTCGAACAAATTATGCGAGATATGAAAAAATATTAATAAACAGAATTATTTAAAACTAAAGTAATCAACGTTGTTATACATTATAAACTATTTCTCTGTTGAAAATAATAGTAAACAAGTCAAAGACTTGAGAAAGTAGAGAGAAACTGAGTTTCGGTTTCACTTTCCTTTTCATTCTAAAATTTGTGATTATATGCATTGTTTTCAATTATGGGATCAATAATTAATGTAGGAAGTGGTGGAATCGTCATCTACTTTCGGGACAATGATCACGCGCCCACTCGTGCATAATTTTTCATTTGAATTAAATATCAAAGATTTACCGCGAAGTGATTGCGACATAAATTTTATGAAGTTGTTATTTCGTTATGCTAAATAAACAATAAAGAGGGAATCTTAAAGAGATTGGACCCAAGTGTTCAACTCAAAATTCCTTTCTCCATTTTACTCGAAGAAAATTATAGATATATATTTTTTCGCTCCAGCATTAATCTTTTTTTTAATATGATACTGCGTACAGAGCGAAAAAATATTTAGTTTCTATACTTTTTTTTTTTTTGCATAAATAGAAAAATTCAAAATCTGACTTCAAAATGAAATATTTTCATTTTACTTAAAAAATATTTGAGTTGGATATTTTCTCGCTCTGTGTGCATAATCCTATCTTTAAAAAAAGATGTTATCAATACATATATCGAACACATTGTTGTCGAAAACCTGATTGGTTTAGAAACTGCACGAATTGTATGAATATATCGAATTTGAAAACAATCTTCACACTATTATTGTTTTCAAAAAGATTATTAAGACAGAGAATACGAATTTTAGAAAATTTATTGAAATTTTATAAATATTAAAGGATTTCACAGAATTCCAAGGAATTTTATGAAATTTATTCTGATTTTTAGAAATTTTTAGGGATTTACCCTGTTATGGGGGTTTTATAGAATCTAAAGAAAAAAGAATCTAAAAATTCAAGTATTACACGGAGAAAACGTTATAGTAGATCTCACTGTATGGTACAATAATATATTATTGTCAGACTAAGCTAGCGGTTGGATTTACTAAAATTTTTAGTAGATTTTACCCATATAGTAATAAGAATAACTACTGAATGGTTGAATCAACTACAAAGTTTAGTAAATCTAACCCTTAGCATTAGTCTGTCCATAATATACTATTATGGATATTTAGTTCAAGAAATTTTAAAGGACAGGGTAAGATTTCATTGAATTTTCAGGGAATTTCATGAGATTTAATGGGATTTTAAGTAATTTTATGGGATTTGATGATATTTTTGGAGATTCTAAGTAATTTTAAGCGACTTTAAGATAGTTTATGAGATATTAAGTTATTGGATTTTTAAGAATTGAGGCACCGGATTGCAGAACTGCCTCTACGCTCGACCCGACTGAGCCCAGTAGGCCGGAAAGAGGGGATGATGCACTAAACGCCACTGAATGCGGCGATCGAGGAAAAGAATCAATTTACAACGCTACAATCAACTTGTCGTTTTTCTGTTAATAATTAATGAATCGAGTTGATTTTTGCATATAAAAATATTCTCCAAGTTTGTGCGCTTCTCACATATATAGTCGTTTGGTGAAATTGTTCATATAATTTATATAACTTACTCAACGATTATATCTGTGAGAATCGCACAAGCTTAGAGAATATTTCGTCAATTATTAACAGAAAAACGACAAGTTGATTGTTGCGTTGTAAATTGATTATTTTCCTCGATCGCCGCGTTCAGTGGCGTTTAGTGCATCATCCCCTCTTTCCGGCCTACTGGGCTCAGTCGGGTCGAGCGTAGAGGCAGTTCTGCAATCCGGTGCCTCAATTTTGAGTAACTTTAGGAAATATAATCAGACTTTATGGGATTTTGAGTAATTTTAAATATTTTTAAGATTATAGCGATAGATTGTGGAATTTAAAAAAATATCAAGGAATATCAAGTGATTTCACGATATTTAAAGGAATTTTACCAGATTTTGAAGAATTTTCAAGGCTTTTTAAGATATTGTATGTGGTATTAAGTAATTTTAAAGATTTTTAAGGGATTCAAGGGATTTCATGGAATTTAAAATAATTTTAAGGGATTTTACGATATTTAATAATTTTAAAGACTTGAATTCAAGGAATGTTACAAATTTTTAGTGGATTTTTAGGAATTTTAACATTCCGCATTGGGGGAAGGGGGGAGGGGGGCGGTAAGCGCTTCAGTGAACTGCAGTTTTTTCGTTTTTTCTGCAATTTTTTCCTGTTACCTCATATAATGTAACAACGGTTAAGGATCAAGGTCAGGGGATTTATGGCTCGTAAGTTCGCTGACATTGCAAGTCGATTCCATGCGTGGCTTTTATATCGCATGTGCGTAACACTTGTTCATACCTATATATGTACGTACTCGCATCTCAAGTGTTCACTGTTCACTCATATAAAAGCACCACAGGGAGAAGGAACAAGGGAAAAAGACGGAAAATTCGAAGTGTTTCTCGTCAAGGGGGATTTATCATTGCATAAGGGTGGGTGGCCTTCGGGTTAGATTATTGATTAGAATTTGTCCTCTCTGACTAAAAATGGCACAGAATCGATACAACTGATCTCATATAGACTTTATACATATTAAACACACATAAAAACGAAACCCATAAAGTATAAAGAATATTTCCAGGATATCCTAACTTTGAATCTCCATGCTTTGATCGCTCCCCTAATATTTACTTGAATACCACCTTTCTTTCCACCTTTCTTAATAGCTTTTACCTTAGGGAATTAATTTTCTTTTAAAAATACATAGTTTTAATTTTCATCATGGAAAAATATTTTAATGTTAGCCAGAGAGATACCTAACATTCTTTCCTTATTTTTCCTTTTTTTTTTTTTTTTTTTCATTTTTTTAGAGTTCCTCGTTTTTCCTTTTTTCTTTAAAAAAATCCTCTTTCTCATTTTTGTAATAGTTTCTCACTTAAATGTAGACTGAATCAATAAAC
Organism: Synergus japonicus; assembly: GCA_900474275.1. Lineage (NCBI taxonomy): Eukaryota > Metazoa > Arthropoda > Insecta > Hymenoptera > Cynipidae > Synergus > Synergus japonicus. The sequence goes on from UCOH01000033.1 coordinate 8,639, forward strand.
CCCCATAAGAAAATCCAACTACATTTTGATTGAAACTTTCTACTACTTTGTTAAAAATTCACTTATTAGTTAAAAATTTAACTCTCTTTGATTAACAGTTATATTTTCCTCTTTTTTTTTTATATTTATAATTTGAGTTGAAAATGCAACTATTTTGTTGAAAATCGTCGCCTTTTTCACAACTTTTTGCCGAAAAACCAAAATCCCGAATGTGAAAAAGTACCAAATAAGTAATTTCCTAAAAATACGAATTCCTGAATAAAAATAATATTATCGAAAATGTATATCAACAAAATTTAAATATACCGATAAAATAATTTTTAATACAAGTACAAATGAAATTACTAGGGGAAAAACGAGAAAAAAAAGTAAAAAATCATAAAGGAGAAGACGAGGAAGCACTTGAGCGAATGAGATAGCCATAAAAAAGAAGAAAAAGACATAAAGATGGAGATATACAATTACAGAGGGAGTGAGAGTGAGATGGCTGATAAGTGACTCACTGGTGGCGCTCAGGAACGTATCAATAACATAGGCTAATTATGCAATTATAGTCGCACTAAATCACTATCACACCATCAGCAATTTTTAGTAAAAGGAATAAAAACCCTCAAAAGAAAGGAAAATAAATATTTGTGTAGAATGACCAATACTCCTGAATTCTAATAAAGGAAGGAGTTTAAAATACTCTCTAATATATCTCTGTAATTTAATCAATTATATTTTAATGTACAATGGTTCACGGTAAAATTAGAATCCATAGGAAAAAGCTCTTGAGAATTAAGGTCGATATTCTAAATCCGGTTTTTATTAATTATCTCACTAATCAAATTATTTGCAACTGCATTATGTATTATGTGCATATCAAGTTATATCAAATTAACTTTTTTTCTATCTTGTTAAGTTTCTAACTACCAATTACATCCCACACAGTGCAAGGATTATGGCATTTCCTTTTACTGCATGTCAGATGAAGGAAAAAGTATTCGCTCGGAAGATATAGACAAAAAAGGAAATCTTAAGAATGACTTTTAATCGAATGATTTATATCAGAAAAGGCAGAACTGGCAGAACATTATCAACTGGAAACTTCGTCTTCTCTCTATTTATAATGAAGCGAGTTTTTCCAAAAAAACTATAAAAATTAAAAAATTTTGGGCGTTAGGCCTAAGTGTTAAACTTAAAATTTCATTCTCCATTTTACACAACGAAAATTAAGATAAATATTTTAACGCTCTGTAGCACTAATCTTTTTTCAAATGTAAGACTGTGTACAGAGCGAAAAAATAGTTAATTTCAATGCATTTTGCATAAAACAAATAATTAAAAATCTAACTTCAAAATTGAATATTTTCATTTTACTTTAAAAATATTTGAATTAGAGGAAATTTCCTCGCTCGTAGGTGCGCATTTTTCTATATGTAGTTCAAAATTGATTAATTCTACATATAGAGGGAAAAAATTCATATTTTAATATTTGTTAAGTAAAGCGAAGAAGTCGAGTTTTTAGATTGGAACTTGGCTCCAACACCCTTAAAATTCTAAATAAATCTAATATCAAAAGTAATTGAAATTTCAAAAAAAAAAAAATTACTTTTCAAGAAAACAGTTTATGTACTTTTCAACCAAAAACATGGATTTTCATTAAAAAAATAATTTTCCATCTCTAAAAAAATTGGTGAGAACCCAATGAAATTGCTTAAAATCCCTTGAATTCCTTAAAAGTCTTTAATCTTCCTTAAAAATATGGTGAAACTCCTTTCAATTTCATAAAATGACTTGATATTCTTTGATGTTCCATAAAATTCCACAACTTATCGCTTCAACTCTTAAAATTACTAAAAATCCTATGAAATTCCTTTAATTTCGCAAAATCGATTTATATTTCTTAAAAATTATACAAAATTTAATGAAATTTTGTTAAATTATTGAAATTTCTTGAAAATCCAGTGTAATCTCACCAAATCCTTTAAAATTTCTCGAAATAAATGTCCATAAATGTCAAAATCCCATAAAATATGTGATATTTCATGTTGTTATATAAAATTCCTTAAAATTCCACAAACTATCGTTACAACTGAAAAGACTACATAAAATCCTATGAAATCTTCTGAAATTCCTTTAAGGGGCTATGCTAGTTTTTCTTTTTCAAACAATCGATTTTATTTTTTTTTTTTGCATTTTTTCGTAGCTAATCATCCTAAAAATAAGTACCCAAAATTGTAAATCGATATCTCTAATATGTTTATAAAGAGGATGGACCTCCAACTTTTTGTTATATAAAAAATTACAACTTTTATAAAAAAAAACGAGCGTTTTTTTAAGCAAAATTTGAAAATTTTTTTCAAAACTACGCCATTTTTATAATTTTTAATATTTTCAAAAGCTAGAGGTCCACCCTCTAGAGAAACTCATGTAGTTTACTAAAAAAAAATTTTTTTTTTCGAGCAACCTGTCACGGCTGACACCGTCACCCGTATTTCAACTTTTTTTAAAGGACCTTTGCGTTTCGCCTTGTATCTGCGGTTCGAATGAATACTTTTTGACGAAAATTGTATGATAAATACATGAAGACATGTACAATATACTGCAAAAATTAAAAAAAAAAAATTTCGTCCGAGAAACTAGCATAGCCCCTTAAATTTCGCAAAATCAATTGATATTTTTAAAAATTATTCAAAATACCGTAAAATCACTTAATATTTTTAAAATCTCAATAAATTTCGTAAAACCATTTTAAATTCCTTAACATTATTCAAGATTCCATGAAGTCTCATTAAATCTCTTAAAATACCTTAAAATATAAAGAAATTTCGTAAAATGCTTAAAAATATCTTAAAACTTTCTCTAATTACATAAAATTCCACAAAATATATAGTCCAATCCCTTAAAATTATTTTATAATCCTATAAAATCTCATAATTCTGATGCTAACTGATCTGTAAATAATAAATGTACAAATATATTATTAAGTATTACTATATTACAAAGTGAAAAAAAAACACACGAAAAGTTACTGTTTAATTTAAAATCTGTTTATTTTTGAAATAAGGTTCACTAATCTTAGGTATATATTTTGAAATATTTTTTTGCTTCACAAATAATTTATTTTTCACATAAAAATAATAATTTTTTTTTTAAAGGCGTTGGACTCAAGTGTTAAACTCAAAACTCCATTCTCCATTTTACTCAACGAAAATTATGGATAAATATTTTTTCGCTCTGTAGCGCTAGTTTTTTTAAAAATATAAGACTGCATAAAGATCGAAAAAATAGTTAATGTCAATGCATTTTGCATAAAACAAATAATTAAAAATCTAACTTCAAAATTGAATATTTTCATTTTACTTTCAAAATATTTGAATTAAATATTAAATTGAATTGTTAGATTGAAAATTGGCTGCAACACCCTTAAGATAGGAGAAAGTGAATATTCAAGCGAATAATTTACTTTTCAATAGAAAAATTGATATTTTCAACTGAATAGTTTACTCAATATTTAAATTTTAAACTAAAATTATCAATTTCCATGAAAATACTAGTGATTGATATTTTCGAGAAAATGAAATGAAATGAATTTTTACAATTGTTACAAGTCTCAGGGCCTTTTTGTTATTTGGTCCGGCACTGATGAATCTACACTGTATACATCAGCTGAGGCTATCCCCAGCTCCAGCCCAATCCCAATCCCCTAACCTACGCCAGTTACTCAACTCAACTCAGTCTCAGTTAGTTCAACTTGAATCGCGAATAGAACGTCACATCATTTTCTCGCTCATGCGTTGTCTCCTATTGTTTATCTGACGTTACCCGGCCATCTAACAAGTTGGTTTATTATTCGCGATACGTCTGATTGCATAATTTTCTTTCGGCTACCTATACACTCCTCTTCCGTAAAGACTATAGACTCGAGAGAGGTGAGAGCTAGACAAGAACCTTCAGAAAAGAACCAGCAATGATGCATGTGCTCGCAATGATAACGTTAAACTCCCCGAGAATATAAAGTGTTAATGATACAAATCTAAACATCCATTAAATTTATTGAAGATTCTAAAGACAGCTCTTTGAGCTTTAATATATAATTGCATATCATTATAGACTCCAAAAATTTCCAATTCAAAATTCTAGACGCAAGATTTTATGCAAAGAAAATAATAATCGTTTAGGTAAATAAATACTGAAAAATTAAATCAAGAAAACTAAAACACATTTAAATGAAGTAATTATTATTTTTTTAGTGCGTTGGACTTAAGTGTTAAGCTTAAAATTCCATTCTCCATTTTACTCAACAAAAATTATAGATATGTAAATATTTTCTCACTCTGTACGCATAATTCTTTTTAAAAATTGGTTAATTCTACAGAGGGAAAGAATTCTAAATTTAATATTTGTTGAGTAAAATGAAGAAATTCAATTTTTGTATTACAGCTTAGCTCCAACACTCTTAACTGTTGTTTTAGGACATTATAAAGTTTTTCTTGGAAATTAAAGGATTTCAAGATATTTTGAGGAATTTTAAAAAGATTTTAAATGATTTTAACGATTGGACAATACCTATAGAAATCTGTTGAAAATCTCTTGACATTTGTTAAAATTTGTTAATAATCCCTAGAAATAAATTAAAATCATTTGAAGTTTTTTTGAAAGTTATTTATATTTTTCCCATGTTTGTATCTTAGTTTATCAAAGTATATATAAATAAGATTTTTCTTTAGTTGGGTGAAAAAAAGGACTTTGTGCAATTTGTGTGGGAAGATTTAATTGACTCGAGGAGGACGATATTGTTAATGCATGAGTTTCTACGACCGGAGATTTGCGAAATAAATGCGTGGGCGATTAATAAGAGTGCAGTTTATAAATAACCCAGCGCTTGTTTGAGTTTAAAAAACTTTAATTATGCTTCTAGAATTTGAAGGTTTAAGGTAGTTCTCGTCTAACTCGATGCAAAGAATATGAAAGTAAAATATGGTGAGTGAAGGACAGAAACTTTAATAAATTTTATCTCTAACCGATAAATTAAATTTCATCTTTAGATATGTGAAAAGATTTTAATTAATTTTCATTAGATTTTGAAGAAATTCCAAAGAAATATAAAGAATAACACATTTTTTTATCACATTTGAAATATGTACACAATCAGAAAATAGTTTGTTTAAATTAAAAAAATTTGTTTTAAGTCATACCTAATTAAACGAAATAAATTTATTACTTATTATTGAAATATATAATTTATTTGGCATATATGTTTGGTTTAATATGAAGCAGATAATTTGTAAGGTATATTTTGGTTTGTTTTAAACAAACAATACAATGCTTAACTATGCCACAAAGGGTTAAAAAAGTATTGGAATATTTAAATAAAAAAAGATATATATTCAATTGAAATAAATAAAAACAAATCTAGAATTTATTTGGATTAAATAAACATATGATTGACAAATTTTCTATAATTTAATCAAACTTTTTTTCTGGGTAACTTAAATATAAAATTCGAAAATCTTTACGCATACATCACTAATTTGCTTCAATTTAAACTCTCCTCGACAGAATTCTTTCATTAGAAATAGATTATCCTTTAAAAAGAATCTTACATTTTTTGAACCGGAAAAAATTAGATATTGAAACTTTCCTTGGTAGTTATTGACTTTAGGATAGATCTAAAGTTTTAACATATTTCAAAACTTTTTTCTAAAATCCGAATAATTTTTAGTGAAGAATTCTAAAACAGTTCTCGAAATTTTCATTAACTTTCAACATCTCGACCATGCCAATGAAAATTTCGACAAATGTTTTAGAATTCTTCACGAAAAGTTTTTCGGATTTTAGAAAAAAAAGTTATGAAATATTTTAAAACTTTAGACCTATCCTAAAGTCGATTACAGTCAAGGAAAGTTTTTATAACTAATTTTTTCCATGTAACCCTTTTGAAATGAGCTGATAGGATGACAAAGGTCAAGGACCCTTTCGAAAAAGCTTGGATCTACAACAACATTAAATCGGTGACGTTGCGTGCTGCGTGCGTCGATCTCTAGTAAAAAATAAAAATTAAGATCGCGGATGTGAAATGTCGCACCTTCAGGGACGAGAGACATTTTGAAAATCTTTGGTTTGGATTCTGCGCAAAACCCACATCGACAACTGAACTGATGCACGAAGCGCAATAAGGGGTAACTCTTGAAACGATCCACTGTCCGGGATTTTCATACAATTGGATGCTGTGGGATATAATATGAATCCCAAGATCTGGGTGATTTAATTATTCGCGATTGTGTTTTAAATAAAGGAGTTCAGATTCTTGATAATCAATATCAATAACAAGATGGACGTTAAATATACATTATAGAGCAATAACGCTCAGCAAAGGGTATCGAGAAGAAGAAAAATACTTTGAGGCGGAAAAATGCCCGGCGAGAGTCGGGAATTTTTTCTACGTTCTGGTGAGAAGTTCGAAGGTCGATGTCTAGACTTTGATCCTCGTGCAACTACTTTTATACCCTTGCCACGTTCAGGACAATTTGCCGGCTCTCAAGGTCACACTGCTGATTCCAAAATTGCAAAGATAGTGAAAAATCGACTCAGGCAGATCATGCAAGATCGAGAAGATGATGGTGAAGATATTTCGGAAAAGGAAGGAAAAATTAGAATGGAAATGGAGAATAGAGAGAGTGATGAGAGAAGAGCTAGCAGCAAGACTAAAATTCCTAGTACTATTACCAAATATTGCCCGAATCCAAAAAAACGAAGCACGGATCAGAAGGTGATCTTTGTTCAAATTTCTTAATCGTTGTATAGAATTACTTCTTTTGTTGCTTGATGTCCTTGAACACTGTTACAAGCTTGTGTAGCAATTTTACTTACATATATGAATTAAATTTTATCCAACTTAGTGAATACTTAGCAATATTGCTAAGATCAAAATCATTTTAAAAATTCTGACCAATGTGAAATGTACTTTATTTTAAATTAAGTTTAATTTAAGTTCTCTTAATTTTAATTCGATTATAGATTACGTTTTTTCTTTTAAGGGCTTTGGAACCAAGTGTAAAAGCTCAAAATCCCATTCTTCAATTTACTCAATGAATATTATAGATAAATATTTTTCCGCTCTGTAGCGCTAATCTTTTTTCAAATATAAGACTGCATACAGAGCGAAAAAATACTTAATTTCGATACATTGTGCATAGAATGAAGAATTCAAAAATCTAACTTACGAAATTTAATATTGTCATTTTAATTAAAAATTATTTGAATTAGATATTTTCTCGTTCTATACGCATAATTCTAGTTAAAAATTGATTAATTCTACAGAGAGAAAAAATTCCAAATTTAATATTTGTTGAGTAAAATGAAGAAATCGAATTTGATTTACTACCTTTTATAACATTTTATTTTATCCTTTTTTTGGATACCCTAATTAGGTACATGCTTGTAAAGGAGAAAAGAAAACTAATAAGAAGAAAAATGTAATGTAATCTAATCTTTACCACAGATCAGTATTTAAATTACTCAATATATTAGGTGCGTTTCATGTTCTAATATCGCAGAGATTATTCATAATGTGCATGATCGTAATTTACATTTAACCTCATAAGAGAAAAGAAAGAGACTCGCGGAGAAAGTTAATAAAATCTTAAGCTCGTTAGATTCATTTATCGTCTTTCTTATTAAACTTTTATTTTCATTATCATCAAGTTAAACTTGAAATCTATTCGTGTAGGATATCGTTAATTGGGTTTGATTTATTTTTATAAACTTTCCAATCCTCGAGGATATTAAATAACAGTCATTAACCGCTGAAAATGTGTTTAAGCCTTATATTGAAAATTTAATTATAATCATATCTTAAGAAAGTGGTGTTAGCAATATATCGAACACATTGTTGTTGAAAACCTGATTGGTTTAGAAACTGAAAACAATCTTCAGACTATTTTTACTTTTTAAAACGATTATTAAGGCAGAGAATATGCATTTTCGAAAATTTATTGAAATTTTAGAAATATTAAAGGATTTTACGGAATTTCAAGAAATTTTGCCAGTTATTGGGGTTTTATAGAATCTAAAAATCTAATAAAGAGTTTTTACCTTATTTTCAGATAATTAAAAGTATTTAATAAGATTTCATGGGATTTTAAATAATTTTAAAGGATTTAACTATATTTTGTGTAATTTTAAGTAACTTCAGAAATCTTAAGGCCGTGTAAGACTTACCCGATTCCTACCTTACCGACATTTTTCTCTACAACTCTACGTCTACATTTATTAAGATATCAAATTGAAAATTTCTCAAATTGATGCTAAAGCATTAAGGTATGTTTATCTGGTCCTAAATATTGACATTTATATAAAGAAAAAAGTTTTTCAAACAATTTTTTTTATTTTTACAAAAATTTAAGACCCGATAAACATACCTTAGCATATTTTCTTTAATTTTAAAAATTTTCAGTTTGATATCTCAGTAAATGTAGACGTAGCGTTGTAGAGAAAAAAATGTTGGTAAGGTATGAATCGTAACTTTAAATAATTTTAAGGAATTGAAAAGGATTTTACAAATTTATTGAGATTCCTAAAATTAGACTAGAAATTACATTTTTATATTTCAAAAATTAAAATCTCTAAATTATTTTGCATACTTTTGAAATCCCATAATTTTTCTAATCCCACATTTTTTTAGGAAAATTTATGAGATTTTAAAGGATTGTAATATAATTTTAAGGAATTTGAAAAAGTTTTAAGGAATTTGTAGGCATTTTACGAAATTTCATTAGATTTTAAGGAGAGATTTAATGAGATTTCATTGAATTTTCAGGAATTTGAAGGGATTTCTTAAGATTTCATGGGATTTTAAGTAATGTTATGGGGTTTGATGATATTTTGAGAGATTCTAAGAAATTTTTAAGGATTTGGTGAAATTATATTGGATTTTCAAGACTTTTGAAGAATTGAACGAAATTTAATGGAATTTTGAGTAATTTTAAGAGATATAATGAAATTTTATGAGATTTTAAGGAATTTCACCAGATTTTAAAGGAAGTTAAAGGTATTTTAAGATATTATATGGAAATTTTTTTGAAATTTGATGGGATTGTCAGAGATTTCATGAAATTTCACAGGATTTTACATAACTTAAAAGAATTTGTCCCTATTTAATGGAATTTTATTAATTCTGTAATTCTAAGGGATTTTACGATGTTTTATGGGATATTGAGTAATTTTGCTTCCTCATAGAGGAAGCTATGTAGTGGTGACAAAATCCAGTTTCCTAAAAAAGGTTTTTTTGAACATATTTCAAGGGCAATATATCTAATATGATGATCTGAAAAGATGTCCACGATCCAGCAATTTCTTGAAAACGCGTAGAGATAAATTGATGAAATTTTGCATAGTTATTCCACTACATACCTAGTTGAATTTCTTACAAGGGTTTCACAAAATATTTAATTTTAAAAGTTTTATGTACTTTTATAATTTTCGTAAAATTCATTTTTCCACTATAACTCCCCCAAATATTGAAAATTTAAAGCTGATGTAAGGGAAATGAAGATTCCTTTTATTGAGACGAATCGATTGACCTATATGATTAATGCATTCAATTGAGAAATAAGAAAGTTATGCTTTATTGTAATTTTCGAAAATGAATTTTTTTGAATATAACTTCTCAAATAATCCAAATTTAATGCTGATGTAAAAAATACTTAATGCTTCCTCTATGAGGAAGCAAAGTGCTCATTGAATGAGTACAAAAGTTGACACAGTTAAAGACTTTGAATGGACCCAATTAATTTTTACATCCATAAGATTTCATGGTATTTTAAGTAAGTTTAAGCGAATTTTAGATATTTTATGAGGTATTAAGTAATTTTAAGGACATTTATTTCCAGAAATTTTAAAGGATTTGATGAGATTATATTGAATTTTCAGGAATTTTAAAGAATTTAACGAAATTCCATGGAATTTTGAGTACATAGTTTTAAGACATTTAATGGGATTGTTTGGGACTTTGAGTAATTTTAAGTAATTTTAAGAAATATCAAGTGAATTTACGAAATTTAAAAGAATTTCACCAAATTTTAAAGGATAATGAAGATATTTTAAGGAATTTTATAAAACTCATGAAGATTTCTGAAATTAGATAATAAATGACAAAATTTTATATTTCAAGAAGTAAAAATTCTCAACTATTTTTTTTACTAATAAAAGGTGTGCAAAAATGAGGATCATGATTGCTAGTTATAGAGAAAATTAAAGGATTAAACTATGTAAGGAATATGGAATATATAAAATGAAATTACAATTGAATAATATTTTGGTACTACTTTTGATATCAAAGTATGATCAAAGTGAGAATTAAATACTAATGACATAATTACATTTTACATAGTACCAATTTTGGGATCAAGTAAAGATGAAGAACATATTAGTAAACCTTTAACCTTTTTCTTGTTAAAAGACTAGAAAAAATGTGATACATATAGTATAATAGATATCTACCAAAAACGTGTTGAACTGATAATATTAATTTTTTTCTATCTATTTTCTTTTAAATAATAAATACCATAATAACAACTCATACAATCGACTTATAGCGGAAGCATGAAGCGTATAATACGAATCACGCATGCTTCTACCACTTCCGCGCGGATTGAATAGTAATTTTTTTCTTTTTCTTGTGTGTACCTGCTTCTTGGCTTTAAGGCTTACTAAAGAACTCATTGATAAAAGAATCTAGAACTTGGTGTTTAAATAGTTGAATTCTAATCAACATTTATACAAATTAAGTATGTTAATTATTTAATTTGAACGCATGCGTTCAAAATGTATTTCTAGGGTCATTAAAGTCTTACTTATTTACATCTACATTAATATTTGCAAACTTTCGCTCTTAATTATCTTTTAAATAGTAGCATAAAAATCATTTAAAAGTACTTAAGAGTTCAGTATCTTCTAAGCATGAGACACCTTTTCTTTTCTTATCTTTTCGAAGATACGAAGATTAATGATCAAGTATAACGTATAAAAATTTTTCTTATTCATATAATTCTCTTAAAGATTATGAATCATTCAGGGTACGTACTTTTAAATTGCCACACACCTTGGAAGGTGGAGAGATAATGACGTCATTCAAGATGCCGAGCTGTACTGTATAATGATTTCAAATTGAATCAATTATATTTTTCTTAATTTTCTTCTTTTCAGTCTTTCCTCGCAAATTATGGGAAAGCGTCTCTAGAAAGTTGCTTTAAGTCTTGAGATAGAACATTTGAAATATATCACAACAATAAAATTCCAAATTAAATGTTTCATGTTACGTTAAATAGAACGTAGGAAGTTTTATTGAATATATTTTATTTTACTAATGGAATTTCAACGATTCGTTACAACTTTGCACTTGAGAGCAACATGTTCGTTTCAGAGCACGTAAAATTCACGCATTTATGATGTTGAAAGAGACGTGTTTATTAATTACATATATTTTTATTTTTCATTTTGCACGAGGTATGAAAAATAAAATGAAAAATGACGACTGCAAGTGCACACAAAACCATAAGAACTATGCACAGTGTGCATTTCACAAGCAATATAGAGTTCACAACAAACTTTCTCTCAGATTTCTATAGGCGCTCTTCATCCGCCGAAGAAAGCTTATCTATCAGAGAAGAAAACGAATTTGATGTATAAGAATTCTTGTGGAATAAGATTTCCATTTATCAAATCGAAGATAAACTTAAGCATCTATAGAGTATCGAAACACATTTTTATTAAAAATTTAGTAATATATATATATATATATATATATATAT